>JAXGGA010003347.1:0-104298 GCA_038373865.1 Uloborus plumipes | reverse complement strand
TGGGATACCTCTTAATATCGTGTCGGCCCTCCTTTTGCCCGGCGAAGTGCAACAACTCGACGTGGCATGGACTCAACAAGTCGTTGGAAGTCTTCTGCAGGAATAATGAGCCCTGCTGTCTCGATAGACGTCCATAATTGTGAAAGCGTTGATGGGGCAGGATTTTGGGCACAAACAGACCTCTCGATGGTGTCCCATAAATGCTCAATGGGATTCATGTCGGGCGATCTAGGTGGCCAAATCATTCGTTGGAATTGTCCAGAATTTTCTTCAAACCAATTGCGAACAGTTGTGGCCCGGTGACATGGCGCATTGTCATCCATAAAAATCCCATCGTTGTTTGGGTACATGAAGTGCATGAATGGCTGCAAGTGATCTCCAAGTAGCTGCACATAAGCATTTCCAGTCAATGTTCGGTCCAGTCGCACTAGAGGACCAAGTCCATGCCATGAAAAAACAGCCCACACCATTACGGAGCCACCACCAGCTTGAACAGTGCCTTGCTGACAGTTTGGGTCCATGGCTTCGTGGGGTCTGCGCCACACTCGAACCCTACCATCGGCTCTTACCAGCTGAAATCGTGACTCATCGGACCAGGCCACTGTTTTCCATTCATCTAGGGACCAACCGATATGTTCACGTGCCCACGAGAGTCGCTGCAAGCGATGTCGTTCTGTCAGTAAAGGCACTCGAGTCGGTCTTCTGCTGGAATAGCCCAAGAAATCCAAATTTCTCCGCACAGTTCTAGCAGACACGTCCATTGTACGTCCCACATTGATTTCTACGGTGATTTGACGCAGTGTTGCTTGTCTGTTAGAATTTACGACTCTTTGCAGACGTCGCCGGTCTCGATCTTTAAGTGCAGGCGGTCGACCACTGCGCTGTCCATGGTGGGATGTTATGCCTGAAATTTCATACTCTCGGCACACTCTTGACACAGTGGATCTGGGAATGTTGAATTCTCTAACGATTTCCGAAATGGCATGACCCATGCGTCTAGCTCCAACTAACATTCCGCGTTCAAAGTCTGTTAATTCACGTCGTGCGGTCATCATCACGTTAAAACCTCTTCACATGAATAACTTGAACAGAAATGAAAGCTCTGTAAAAGCACTGCGCATTTATACCTGTTCTATGCGATGCTACTGCCATCTGAAAATTTGCATATTGCTATCCCATGACTTTTGTCACTTCAGTGTATATCCTATTACTTACTTAACATAATGTCTTTTTGACTTATTTGGCGAATTGTTTTAAACTTTAAAAGGACTTTCAGTGTAGTTTAAAAGGTTGTGGAGTGCATTTGAACTATAGGATATAATAATTTTACTTCAGAGCGCGTTTTTAGTGAATTTAAATTTATTCAGTTGACTTCCTCAAAATTCGGTGTTAGCGAAAATGTAAGAATGAAACTATTATTGTTAAACATTTAGTGATGGCTATTCAGTTACTCTTCGTATTTGGCGTCGTAAAGTTTGGCAACATCGGGACATTCACCAAACCTCCCAGCCAGTAAAAGACTACTTTCTCCAAATCAAAGAAAACGAAAACGCTCTGGGAAGGAACATTAGTTGTTTGCAGTCTAAAGAGTATTTTATTGCATGTTTAAAACATGTATTTAATGCCGCCATCATTAAATTTTTAACAATAATAGTTCCATTCTGATATTTTCGGTAACACCGTTATTCAGTTACTTTTCGTATTTGGCGTCGTAAAGTTTGGCAACAATCGGGAAATTTACCAAACCTCCCAGCCAGTGAAATCTTGCTTATTTAATATCACTGTTAGATTGTAATCAATCCAAAGAAAATGGTGCGGAAGACATATTTCTTGCTTTTCAATGTTCACATTCAAATTATAGAAGAATGGTTGTGGTTGAGCTACCTGACACAATCGGTTCCCTAAGGTAATGAATTTAGATTTGGCGACCAATTTTACATTGAAATTACGGTTAAGTCGGTGAATTATATTAAATTTCAAGGGCAAAATTGCTGTGGTGGTTGAGAGTTTTCAAAAATCTTGGCTCTACAGTTGTGTCAAACGTTCCATTGAAACGTAAAAATTTCGCTAAAAATAAATAAGTTCGTCAGACCTACACGAAAAGAAGAAAAAAGTCTTTAAAACTAAAATAATCCTCCCATTGAACACTACAAACTGTGAAATGGCATTAAAAGTGTCATCTATATATTTTAAAAGGTCGTGGAGCACATTTGAATTAAAGAAAATAATAATTAAACTTCAGAGGGTGGAGTGAATTTAAATTTATTCAGTTGACTTTCTTTACATTTTTTGCACGGGCATCGCCGTGCGGGTACTGCTAGTAATAATGATAATGAGAATTTTGAACGAAGGCTAAACGGAATCAAACATGAAACTCATTAAGGGGCCACGTGAGTAATATGTCGTAAAATCTTATGAACATTAAATTATATCAAATAATATAATATCAGAATGAGGTAAAAGTGGGGGGGGGGACGTTATGCATCAACATGCCGCAAGAAGCTAATATACCTGCCCTGGAAGCTAGTATAACAATTACACGTACACGGCATGCATCAATTCATATACCTCCGAACAAGGGAAACCAAAGCTTAGAATCCCGGGAATAAAGTGTAAATATATGCTTGAAAATGTTACACCCCAGCAAATGGATTGATCAATGTATGAAACATTGAAACTTCTTCTCTTAACCTGAGCTCTTCTTCCCCAGCTGGAGCAGACCCTGGAGTACTCCCTGTTCCACAAGGAGGCGTGGAGGAACGCCACCTCCTTCGCCTGGAAATCCTTCAACGACACCCTGCTCCGGAGGTGGTTCAAGAGCCTCTCCGTCCTCGGCACGGCGGCCCTGCCGGAAGAGAAACTCAACGAGGTGAGAGAAATATCCATTAGAGGGGTGATTGTCTCGGTGCTCGCCGCACGTGGGAAAAGCAAACTTTGTTAGTCGAAGATTACGAATAAATAATAGGGGTTGGAGGTAGTTGATATCAAGAATGAGTTTTAAAACTACTCTTCGGAAGTAAATCGGTGTGATTTCAATTTAGTTTCTGCGCGAATGATAGAAATTAAAGTAGAATATAAAACCTAGTTGGATGAGATTCTCTCGGCAGGGAAATGGTGTTGCTTAGTCTGTCATTAGCACGCGTAGTAGGAAGTTATGCTGGCAGCTGCCCTTCATATATATATATATATATATATATATACACTGCAAAAAATGGACTGTTGTTTTTACAGTATAATTCTGGCAGCCGAGGTTCCAATTTAAAACTGTAAAGTGCACAGTAATAAACTGTAAAACTAGCAATTTTAATTTCTCACTGTAAAGTTAGCAATTTTACAGTTTTTTGCCGTAAAATTTAGCTGTATTGTACTATAAAAACAACAGTATAATACTGGCAGCAGTGGTTCCAGTTTAAAACTGTAAAATGCACGGTAATAAATTGTAAAATGAGCGATTTTACAGTTTAGTACTGTAAAAATAGCAATTTTGCAGTTTAGTACTGTAAAGTTAGCAATTTCACAGATTATTTCTGTAAAATTAGCTGTATTATACTGTAGAAACAACTTTCATGTTTTAAAGTGTATTTATACTTAACAGCTTAGGAGGTTAGGATTGAACTGAATGATTGAACGAAATATCCATTAGCGGTGATTGCCTCGGTGCTTGCTGCACGTGGGAAATTTAACTTCGTTGTTGGGTGATTCTCCAAAAACCTGGCATTTTCGACTCACAAACTCTATAAAAATAAAAATGCTTAAAAAAATCTAAAAAAAATCATACTTACTCTTTGTTAGGAGCTTAATAAGAGAAAAATAGAGGGAATTTACTTTAAGTATGCTACACCCCAAAAAAGGGGGGTCAATTTTTTCAAACCGAGAGAGTGACAAGAAGCACTAAGCGAGCAAACAAATGAATTTTATCAAGGATTATCAGAAATTTTACAACAATAACAAAGAAATAACTTTAACATGAATGAATAACTATGTTTATTGTTGACAAACAAAACTAATTTACGACCTCTTTAAACGAATACTGTTTTAAGAGATGCAGCATCCGACAAATTTAATATTTATATGAAGAAAGAGATTTACAATCATAAAATAAAGTTCAAATTTTTCTAAATGAATACTTTTTTAATAAATGAGACTCCTTTTTTAATATTTTAAACTGATGTTTGGTAAATAAATCCATCTATTCTACCGGATGTTTTACCAGTGCTTTAAAAGTAATGCTAGAGTGACTTTTTTTTTTTTTTTTTTTGCGCCAGGAGAAGGACATTTTTTTTGCGCCAGGAGAGGGACATTTTAATCAAAAAAAGGTAGATATTTCTACCCGGAATTATATAGAAATTAAATAATAGTATTTTTCTCTCTTATCCTCTTAACTCTATTACACACTGCAGGCAGAATTATTATTTTTATTTTATTCAGAACAGAAATGTTGGCCAGGAGAGGGACATCGAAAATGTTACATATTTCATTTTGAACTAAGGAATAATAATACGAACAGCAGACACATTCTATCGACAAAATACTCTATGAGTCCAAAGAAGTGATGAGAATAAACAGTGTTATAGCCCTGCAGATTCAAAATTCCTTCTTTTTGCCTTTAATAATTGAACCAATTTGTAGGCCAGGAGAGGGACATGCAATCTGGGGACAAACTTCAAAATGATGTACCTGATCATATAATCATTTAAGTAAGCTAAAATAACATTATATTACACTCATAACTATACATAATTCAACACTGCAAGTGGAATTTGTGCAATGTTCACGTAAAATTTTAAAATAATTTATTTACATTTTAGAAACAGGGTGGGACACGCAAAAAAGGTGACTTTTTGGCTATTCAAAAATTTTTGTAGAAAAAAATAAATGAAAAATTGCTTTAATATGAATTGAATAACATCAGAATAAGTATTTCTAACAATTAAAAAAATAAAAAAACTTTCTAGGTCAAATACTTTTTGTGCTGTCCTACGGGGACATCATATTGTTCGGATTTTGGAGAATCACCCTGTTATGGTATTGCGAGTAAATGATGGGGTGGGAGTCAAGAATCGGTTTTAATGCCTATTCTTCGGAAGTAAATCAGAGTGGTTTCAATTTCATTTTTGTGAATGATAGAACTGGAAGTGGAATATAAAACCTAGTTGAATGATATTCTTTCGGTTGGATATTGGTATTTCTTAGCCTCGCATTAATACGCGTAGTAGGAAGTTATGTTTGCGGTTGCCTTTTTTTTTTCAAGCTGATAACAACTTATTACAAAGTAAAATCATTACATTGAACTTTCACTTATACGCCGCCTCATTTCTGTGCCTTTTTCACTTATACGACGATTTTAAATGCTCCCAGCACATTCCATAGCAAAACAATGATAGTATCATTCATTTATGCGTCGCTCTAAAGATAAATATTTCACTTATGCACCGAATTTTCCCTAAAATATAAAAAAAAGAATTTATTTTCTTTAAAAAATACGCATTTTTCTTCCTTCTCCTCTTTAATCTGTCGACTTTATTCATTATAAATTTCATTCCCCTTCTCTTAAGTTTTGATACCAAAAAATTGCAAGTATGCTTTTGCTGCTATATTAATATTTTGAAAACATTTGAAATGATTTTTGTTTAGAATAACACACGTGTTCAAGCCATACAGCTTTTCTAAATCTAAAAAGCTCTATGGTTATTACACGTCAATTTGCACTGTATACAGTAAAAAATGTATTTTTATGCGTGGACAACTAACTTAAGTTTTTTCATTTCAGTTCAACCGGCTGAAAGCCGAAATGAAAAACACTTACAGCACTGCCAAAATTTGTCCTTATGTGCCCCCAGAAAATGAAAAGGAAAAACGATTGGTAAAACAGAGAGACTGCAATTTAACATTAGAACCAGGTGAGTTTGACTGTCACTTCCCTTAAAAAATATGTGAAGTTTGAAAAAATACTGGCTCTCAGTTTTATTGAATGTTTTCAATGTTAAAAGTCAACTGGTTGCTCAAAATATTATTTTGACAATAAAGGCAATAATATCAGTAACAAAAAGCATAGAAAAGAGACTTTTAAAAATGTTGATTTTAATTAAAATATCTCATAAAAGTGGGAGAGCAGGTAAAAGAAAACTTTTTTTCGCTGGAAAAGCATAATAAAATTTAAAATAAATGTTCCGTTTGAAACTTTTACGTGAATGTGTTTTCCACTAAAGCGCGATAGAAATATTCACTATCGTGCTGGAAACTATTTTAACCCAAACTAATTTTGAAATATTTTTTTATATATTATTTTTAGGAGCTATTTGCCATAATATAATCATTGTTTTTCCTTCTTGCTTTAAAATTAATTAGATGCAAGTTATTAATATTACTTAAAGTTGAAAGTTTCTGTAATAAATGATTTTGATATATTATTTTTTACACAGCAGTGATATATTTCTAGTTTTTCTTAGCAGTAACAAGTAAACATATTTATCTGAATACCAAATCTGAATCATGAATTTTAACTGAATCATTAAAGTTTTATTTATATCAATATTAAGAAAATAATTAAGAAAAATTATTTACATTTCACCAGTAGTTAATTTCGTCAAAATAAGGTAAATTACTTTAACAATGGCTATGCGTATCTTATAAGCTCAGTTTTATTATCTTAAACTTTGATGATGCTATTATTATAATCACCATCACCATTATCATTATTAATGGACGAAAATTTGTCTAAAATTGTGTTTAAAACGTTTAAAAATTCAATCTTTATTACTTCTTTTAGATTTGTACAGGATCCTTACGAAGTCAAGAAACTACAATGAGCTTGTTCACGTCTGGAAGAGTTTCCGGGAAGCTGCTGGCAAACCTATCCGAGAAAAGTATCTCCACTTTGTGGATCTCAGTAACGAAGCTGCCAGATTAAACGGTTAGTTTGTGCACAGGTTTGCCACTTTATTTATCTGCTCGAAAGTAATATCATTTTAAAAATAGCTCGTTTTCATATGGAACTAAGTAACAGAATCAAGAATATGCTTGGACAACGTTTTTATCAGATTGATTTTCTTTTTTTTTTTTTTTTTGAATGCTTGATGAGTTCGCGCTGGGGGATTTTCCACGGAGCTATCTTGTATTTATTCAATACCTCTCATCTTCTTAAATGCGTTCGCAGGTTTCTCCGACACGGGAGACATGTGGCGAGAGGCCTACGAGAGCGAAACCTTCGAGATGGACCTGGAGAACCTGTGGCAGCAATTGAGGCCCCTATACGAGCACCTCCACGCCTATGTCAGACGAAGGCTCATCCGGGAATACGGAAGCGACAAGATCAAGGAAGATGGGCCCATCCCTGCACATCTATTCGGTAAGAATCCACTTTGCCGAGCTGTACTCGCTTCACTGTAAAAAATGAATGTTGCTTTTACAGTATAATACAGATAATTTTATAGTAATAAACTAAAATCGCTAACTTTGCAGTAATAATCTGTAAAATTGCAATTTTACAGTTTATTACCGTTTATTTTATAGTTTTAAACTGAAATCTCTGCTGCCAGTATTATACTGTTGGTTTTACAGTATAATACAGCTAAAATTTACGGCAATAAACTGTAAAATTTCTAACTTTACAGTAAGAAACTGTTAATTGCTAGTTTTACTCTTTATTGCTATGCATTTTACAGTTTTAAATTGAAACCTCGGATGCCAGTATTATACTGTAAAAACAACAGTTCATGTTTTGCAGTGTATTTATACTCAAAGGCTCTTCGAGCTTACATTTTTAGCAGGAGGGAAATTCGTAATTTTATGATTGAAATTGAATCTCAAAATTTTACTGTATAATACAATACCAGTATGCACACATAGGGATAGGCACCAAGTTCTAGTTCACTTCTGTCGAATTTTTTGGCCAGACCGAGCCTGTTCAGAGCATGCAAAAAATTCACTATATGCTGACTCATTTCTGTACTTCGAGCTAGACAAGTGTAAGTCTTAAAATGACGATTTTAACTTTATTACAAAATCGTATGTGGAGTTATATTCCACATCGACCCATGACAACGTTATTCTATTTTAAAAAAATTAAAATTATTTAACAGCGTTAAAAGAGCGCAAGTATCATCTTTTAGATGCATCTGACAATCATTTTCATCGCGCTCTGCTGAAAAGTAACGAAAATGGACTTCCATCGGTCTGTCTCTAAGGTACAAATTCTAACAGAACTATTTATAACATTTAGTTTTTGTATGTCATCATAAATTGCACCAAATAAGAAGAATAAGCCAATAAAATAGCTAACTAGTGTTCGATAAAACTCGTTTTTGAATTTCATGCTACAATATTGAATGACCTTCAAAGCCAGAGACCTTCAGTTTTCGCAAGAAAATTAAAAAGAAAGCAAAAAAAGAAAGATGAATGACTTTTTAAGTAATTAATCACTCTCCTATCAAGAAAGAAATAATAGAGGCTGTGTCTAAAATCTAGTTAGAGAAATTGAGTTTCAAAGTGCTGCTCCAGCAGCGAAAATAGATGTTCAATTTTTTGGTTTATAGCGTGTTAGTTGTATAATTATTTCGTCGATGTTGATTTAGAGAATGTAGATTTGTGTCTTATTTTGATGGGTTTGTTTCAGTAACGTTTCTTACAAGAAAAGTAATGTGTATAATAAAGTATCGTTAAAATTTGAAATGCGTTTTATTCCGAATATAAATATTTACTGAGTTTCTCAAAAGCATACTAATAAATTTACACTGTTCGTTAAACACAGCAAGTGTGACCATTTTTTTATTAGGGTAAAGGGGGGGGGGGTGTTTTTTGGAGAAACGACCTAAATTAACTTTCAAATGCATGTTAATGAAACTTTTGATGCATTTTCTGTGCAATGTGCTCATGTAAATCAAATTGCAAAGCAGAACCATTTTTCTTGTTTTTTTGCGCTGTTTTCTCTGTTTGTAATAATACATGAAAACAGCATGTTTTGATACCCCAATGGTACGTTTTAGGGTTCGGTAGTTCAATACTCAACGTATCATTAAACAAAATTATGTAAATATTGGTTTTGAAACACAAACTTAGGAAATACACGTATCTTGTATATATTTATATGTACAAATGCACAAAAAAAATCTAAGCAATATATAATTAAAAAATATATATTCACGGTTTTCAAAATCAGGTTCACTTAGTAAGCGATATATTTTTCTGAAGTCGACCAAATGTTTCAAAATTCAATTGTCTCAAACTTGTTGACATTTGGCAATAACTCACTATACATGGCACCAAACGTTATGCCAACTGGGTGATATCACGTCAAGTTCTCACTACGTTAAATGATGCTAAGCAAGAATAGCACCATACAAGTCAAGCTTAAAGTTCTATGGTAATTTCGAAAATAGATCAACGAAACAAGTGACAAATTAAGTAGGTAATATTACAACAAGTTAAGCACATAAAACCTAAAAACCGCATATTAATAAAAAAAATTTAACATCGCACAACACCTTGTTACGCCTAACTTCATGACCTAACTACCCATCTGCACAATACGCCTAATCATAAATAGCATTGATAAGTCTATTTTCATATTTCAAAGTAAATCTTTTCGTATTATGTTAAAATTCAAATCAATACTGAAACATTTTTTTCGGTAGAGAAAAAAAAACTTACCTAGTAGTTACAGCAGCGACAAGTCATCAAATGTACTTTCCTAGGAAGAGAGACAAAATCAATAGGAAGCAGTGAATTTACAATTATGGTAAAATACGAACTATATCTGTTTAAATAGAAATCATGAAAGCAACACGTATGTGCAATTAAAAACAATAAGAAGAATAATAAAACAAATTTTCAAATCGTATCTATGAACAAACAATGCACGTTTTCAACAAATCAGTAAAACAGAATGCGTTATTAAACATAATGACATTGAAAATTTAAGACATTTAAATAAAAGTATTTTTCCACAATGGGTATGACCAACAATGAATTTTTAATTGAAGGGTCACCTACATTTTAGCATGAAACTAGTTAAAAACAATTACAAATCACGTTCTAATGTCTTAGAACATTAGAACAAATTGTACATGATGCAAAGAAAACAAAAAAATAATGGCTCCTACAGGTATTTAATTCTAATTTGTGCGAGCATTTTCCCGTCCTCATATTAAAGCATTCATGCAAAAATGTTGATAGAAATTAAAATCAACTAATAACTGAGGGTTAATTAATTAGTTTGATGATAGAATATTGCATTGTCATCGGTTTTAAGGTTACGTGCAAAATTTCAAAAGAATACAATCGCAGAAAAGTGCTGAAAATTGAGTTGCAAGATTCCACCCGAACAGAAATGCACCGAACCAAGTTAACAAAAACATGATATTAATAAAAGGACTTAATTTAAAATAGGAAAAGTCAGAATACCTTTCAAAATTGTTCTTTTTAATAGTTTTAACACTTACTTTGATTCAGTTCAGCATTAAGAACAAAAAGAAAAAAAAAACTGATATTTGTATTCGTACTGCCGTCATTAGAAAGAAAGCCCTATTTCCATTGGAAAAAATGTTGAGACATAACTACATAAAGACATAAATTTTTAACCTTCAAAAATGCTTTTATAATTTTTTGAAATGTTTTAGCCCATAAGTAGAACCCTGTAGGATCAAATTTTTCAATTTCTTCGATAACTATACTTGAAAAATTAATAAAAAATCTGTAAAAATGAATTACAGCAAAATTTGGATTCAGTGCCTTTTAAATTATGACGGCAGCGCACCTTTTGAGACATCGACATTAAGCATATACACTGTAAAAAATGAATGTTGTTTTTACAGTATAATACATCAAAATTTTAAGGCAATAAACTGCAAAATTTCTGACTTTACAGGAAGAAACTGTAAAATTGTTCGTTTTACAGTTTATTACCGTGCATTTTACAGTTTTAAATTGGAATCTCGGCTGCCAGTATTATACTGTAAAAACAACAGTCCGTTTTTTGCAGTGTATTGAAAATGAGGAATTATTTCAAAAGCATTGAAAAGAATTCATCATATATGAATTTTTATGCGTTCCGAAGAAGTCAAAACATTATTTTTGGCTCCACACTACATGGCTCATAATACTTTTAATGGCTCATTATTCTATTTAAGTAAAAACTGATTCCGCAATGCAAAACCACAAAACAGCTTAGCGTTATACTTCCCCTTTTCCCAACATATCATTTGAGCTGGGTGTATCTGAGGAACACCCATCTTCGAGCATATTTTTGACACTGACCGTTTGAAGAAACAAACTGAAAAGCCATTTCCCTTTCCTCCAGGTAACATGTGGGCCCAGTCGTGGGTTTCTTTGTTGGACATCACGCAGCCGTTCCCTGGAAAACCTTCCGTGGATGTCACGCCCGTCATGGAGGCAAAGGTAACGCGATCTCTTGTTTCTGTTCTATCTGACTCGTTTCTTTTTTAGTTTCTTTTTCATTGATAAGATAA
Organism: Uloborus plumipes; assembly: GCA_038373865.1. NCBI lineage: Eukaryota > Metazoa > Arthropoda > Arachnida > Araneae > Uloboridae > Uloborus > Uloborus plumipes. Next base: position 92,833 of record JAXGGA010003347.1, on the reverse strand, counting down.
AGAGCGACTCATCAACGAGCCTCGGAATCGCTGAACGAACGCAAAAACGCCCTTAATGCTTTGAACTTTTTTAAAAATTAACATGCGTGGAATGAAGCAACGCGACTTTTCTTTTACTTTCAATATAATTCGTATATTTTAAAATTCACGGAGCTGAGATGAGTGAAGTTTCCTTGAATAACGGTTATTTTTAGAGCAACTTAGAACTTTTACGGATTACGTGTTGTGCTATAATTCTTATTTGAATCATCTAAATGTAAAGAGAAGAAATCGCTTGGACATAAAATTTACAATGCTGTGCATTGTAAATTCAAAATGGGTTTCAAAAAAGTTATTTATTGCAACATTACATCATTTCCAAAAAATTTTCCTCGTTGCTTAGGTGTAAATGATTCCACTCATGTTTCGATGAGGCTGAATATTTTTCTCCCAAAGGTAAATGTAGCCTTTCTTCTTCTTGGGCTGTATTATTATGACAGTCGGTGATAAAGGGCGAAAATACTCGTTTTATTCCAGGTATATTCTCTAACAGGATTTTATGATTATTTATTTAAGATTATACTTCTCTACTTCATGTCCAGTGTGCCTTTTAAGCATTTCACTGTTCTTGTTTATAGATGCTATGTAGAATTCAGCGATACTACTGTGCCTCAAAAGCAGTGAGCAAAAAGCATTATTTTACTCCTAATTTTGAATTAATATTTTTTGGGCATTTTTAGGCAAAAAGAAATATTATAATGATAATTGTAATTAGTAGAATAAAACAGAATTACTAAATGATTCGCATTGCAATTAATGATTGCAAATTCCTTCATTGACTGGATATAGATTTTTTTAAACTAAACTATATTTATTTGGTGTTCTATAAATAAAACGATTTGAAATCGAACATTTCAAAGAATACTTTTTGATTTGTCTAACAACAGCTTTTTAACATAAATTATGAAACAGTTTTAACTTCTCATTCCAGGAAGAAAAGTCTTCTTGGAGAGATATATCCGAGCTAAATCCCTGTTTACTCAGGAGTTACTTAAAGAACATAAAACTTTCTCCATGACGTTAGTTTTAAAAACTAATGAACTTTTTGCTTTCCAAACTAGTACACAAAGTCAGGAAAACCAGTAAACAAGGTTCCGTATAAAGCAGGGAGTAACCGCCCCTAAGCAAGGGCTAAGGCAGGTTACTCACTGCTTTATACTCGAGCTCTGCCTCAAAATTTTTGAGTTGTACCGTTCCCATGTGCGGTCGCTCGCTGGTATTCTAATTTCACATTAGCTACCAGTTTTTTTTTTCGGCTCTCTTTGCTCTATAAGAAGATTTTTGCCTCCAACTCGCTTACTTTCGTATTCCATGTTGATGAAGGCATAATAAGCCCGAAACTGCAGTTCATGGATCGAAATGAACGAGTTGGCGGTGTATTGCAAGGTTCCGTAGTTTAAACTTTTTTTTTCTGTCTTTCTCGAATTGCTTTCCTGTTTACTGAAGCATTGCAGATAAGCCGAGTTACATTTTTCCCCATCACAAGAGGCGATTATTGTTTTTATTACCAAAGTGACTATTATTTACACTTTCTTGCCTGTGATAAATAAAAATTTGGTGTACATTCTACCTTTTTCTCTTTTATTATTTTTAGCATGTATTACTGAAAACAAGGTATTTTAATCAATCAGTTCTCTTTCTCGTAGAAATAACTATTTAATTGCTGGTGCGATCTTTATAATGTTAAACATTTCGCAGCTTCCAATTTTTTTTCTTTAAAGGGCATTGCGCATTTCTTCTTTAATGATAGGTGGTTGATTTGATAACAATTTCTGATTGCCACTCCAGTTAATGAATAATTTCATATGATAACAGCTTTTAAGAAAAAGTTGCAGAAGTCGTTATTCATTTTCTACAGAAAACATATAAACAGTGTAAATATACTTAAAAATCAGCTTTTTTCAAGCAAAAAGTTTAGAAGACTCGGTTTTAATTTTCTGAGTGATCAGAAAATTAAAACTACGGAGAAAATATTCTTTAAGGTAAAAGTTATGATGTCAAATCAAATACATAAATAAAAACAGTACTAACTGTTAAGTAATTTTTTAAAGAAAAACTTATTTTTTTCCTTTCTTAAAGAAAGATTGGTCGCTAGTTGCATTACATTTTTTTTTTCTAAAAACCTTTCTTTCAAACTTTTAAAAGTTCTGCATTTGACGAAAGCTAAACTTTGACTGTTATTAGTTTCCCTCCTTATTTTTCATAAGAATTCAGGTGTAAGTTTTGTGGATTGATTTTTCCAAGTACCTTAACTTCATTTTCTTTAAAGAACCTCACTGCCCTGGAGATGTTTAAGATGTCTGAAGAGTTTTTTACGTCTCTTGGACTGAGAGAAATGCCCGAAGAATTCTGGAAGCGCTCTCTGATAGAGAAACCGAAGGATCGGGAGATAATTTGCCACGCTTCTGCCTGGGATTTCTGTAACGGAAAAGATTACCGGTGAGCATTCAAAATATCACCTCTTTTGGGTTAAAGAGTCTTTCTTACGACGAGATGACATGTAACTACATACCCAGGTAGCACAAAAAACGTTTAAATGTTTTATAAACGATTTTAATCCGTTGTCACAACGTTAATAACCATTTTACAACCTTTAAAAAACGAATTGTGCTACTTGGGTATTCACCAATAGCTATACTACCGTGTTAAGCACAAAAGTCGTATCTGAAAAAGTCCGTGTTAAGCCCAAAAGTCATCGAAATTCAGTTATTGCCACCAGATGGCTCTTTGTGACGTATTTTACCAAAATACAAAATTATACGGTCATTTGAAAACGGGAAATATTTTTAAAAAAATTCTGAAAAAGTTTCATCTGAATCAAATACATGGAGAAGCAAAACTTTAAAGAGTTTTATCTCAGTTTGAGCTCGACTGCAGATACCACTTTTGCGCCTAGCACGGCAGCGGCAGTATACTCGGTTACTTTAAAATAGGCGTATCAAGTTTTGAAATTTTGCGTCGTCTCCATGGAAACCGTACGAAAGAAAACAGCTCCACTCTTTTTTTATGCACTGCTGTCGAGGCATTTCATTTTTATTTTTTGTTTGTCGAATTAGGCTTATGGTTTTTATTCATATCCTCTCAGGTTATTTCTCAACGTTTTCTAACAAATCTAGTCATACATGAATACAGCAAAAATTTCCATGAAAATGTTGTGCGTTATTAACGTTGATTTTTCAATAGAATAATAGTTTACGCACAAAGCAATTTTAACCGTTTGCATATAACCATTGTTGCAAAAACTAAGTGGGGAAAAAGTTCATAGCGCCGTAACTATGACAACTATCAGGGGAAAAGTGCGGAGAGTGGGAAATTAATTTTACTTTGAGCCGCCTGCTCTCTTTACACAGGGTATAATTATGTTTTACCAATGTAAACTATTTTAATGTTTTGGCTTAGGCGTAGAGGATACAAAATTAACAGTAGTTATTTTTTTTAAAGTAAAACCTCGATTGGTAACGCGAGGTAAGATAAGCTTTATATGTCCGGTAAAAAAATGGTGAATAATAACATTAGTAATATCTGTATCTATTGGAATAGTTAACCGTTTATTGACTAACTCAATTTTGCTTTTAGAATCAAGCAGTGCACCGATATTACGATGGAAGATTTGATCACAGTTCATCATGAAATGGGACACATTCAATATTTCCTTCAATATGCACGCCAACCAAATGTTTTCCGAGAAGGAGCTAATCCAGGTAAAGCCAACATTTAAGTATAAACCACCACTCTTTTAGAATGACGCGTTTTTTTCCCTTGATAAAACCAACTTTTTTTAAATTGTAAAATCATAAAATTTACAGCTAAACCTAAACTTATGAATAGATTTTGATCACATATTCTTTCTTTTTTTTTTTTGAATCCTACAAAAGTTATTCGATTGGTCGAATCACACGTTAGTTGTGCTATAATTTATACAAACCAAAAATTAAATATCAGTACTTAGAATGAGTCATTTTAGAAGCATAAAATACAGGAAATTCATTTATCTAGACGACATATTTCATTAATCTATAATCTATATATATATAAATGAATGTTGGTAAATGTGTATATGTGTATGTGTGTTCCCTAAGATCTCAGAAACTACCCGGGAGATTTGGCTGAAATTTTCACCGTTTGTTCCTTTTGGTACTGGGAAGGTTTAGAGACCAGTTTCAACAAAATCCGATGGGTAGTTATTTTTTTATTTCAATTTTAGACCTGATTCTGTCTTTGTAATTTCAATTTAAAACTCCATTTTCGAATGCTTTCATCAATCCAATCGAGTATTTAGTGTATCAACTCAACTCTCTGGCAGATAGTTAGAATTGCTTGCTACCGTAAATTTGGCGATCATTTAAATCGCGCCAAGAGCCCTCAATAATGGAAGTTTTCCCAATAACTATCTCAAGTATAAAGGATAAAAAAGGTATTTGATCAACAGATTAATCTTTTTTTAAATTTTCCCAATAGCTAACAAGTATAAAGGATAACTAGCTGTCGTGGCCGTCACGAAACTTTCTTCTATATCTATCTTATGAATTCCGGTTACAAAATAAAATACGTACTCGCCCGAGTAGTTGGAGACAGCGCCAATTTCCCAATTATCGTAATAACCCTGCAAATGCAGAATCAATGAGCGAAATTGGAAATCATTGCAAAAGCCTTGTTTAGATAAATTGCAAACATTTTGTTTGTTAGTAAAAAGAAATTGGCAACAGTTAAAAATTTCAAATCATTGAAAGTTTTCAGCTGTTTTGATAATTAAATAGCGTGAAAGCGATTTTTTAATGAAGTAATTTTTCGCATTGTTGACTAAGCGCAAAAATCACCCCACCCTCCCCCTGGGGCGATTGGCGCCAAAATTTAATCGATGCTTGCTTCCATATTGGGTTAGTGTTATTCCAAATTTCATTCAAATCGCAGCAATATTTCCCGAGATACAGTAGGTGCAGTGACAAAATAAGCACTTTTGATTGCTCCACCCCCCTTTGAGATATTGACACACAAATTGAATCAGCACCTGTACTCAATAGGGTCTACCTATGGACTAATTTTCGTTTGATTCCGCCGGTTACTTCCTGAGATATAGCAGTCACCCCCGCGCAGAACACGTGCGATTGCTCCACCCCCCTTCAAGATATTGACAAACAAATTGAATCAGCACCTGTACTCAGTAGGGTCTACCTATGGACCAATTTTCGTTTGATTCCGCCGGTTACTTCCTGAGATATAGCAATCACCCCTGCGCAGAACACGTGCGATTGCTCCACCCCCCTTGGAGATATTGACAAACAAATTGAATCAGCACCTGTACTCAGTAGGGTCTATCTATGGACCAATTTTCGTTTGATTCCGCCAGTTACTTCCTGAGATATAGCAATCACCCCCGCGCAGAACTCGTGCGATTGCTCCACCCCCCTTGGAGGAATTCGCTAAAAAAAGTCAGGTGCACCAGTTCACATGGTGGTACATATGTGAAAAAATTTTTGTTCGATTTCATTCAGTAGTTTTTGCTCTAGCGCGGCCACAAAAACTGGTCACACACATACAGACTCACACACACACAGACAGACAGACAGACAGACATTTTCTAAAAATGGTCGAAATGGACTCAGCGCACCTCAAAACGTGCAAATCCGTCAAAATTCGACATTCGAAAATTTTCACGAAACCAATACTTTCTTCTATATATTAGATATAGAAGAAAGTAAAAAAGGTATTTGATTAACAGATTAATATTTTTTTAAAAACAAATGAGATTCAGTTTCATATTTCGGAACTCCTTTAGATTTGTAGAGGCTTAGAAAGATGTCATGCATTATTTTCCAGACGAACACTATTTTGTTCTTTATACCTATTGCTGTTTTCAATCAAAGTATGTTACTATATTTTCTCGCCAAACATCCAATCAATAGTTCGTTTTCATGTCCATACTATTTGCTATGATATACCGCAATGTTGGAAATTATTTTAACGCCTTACGGAATGGTGTACATTTAGCGCCAAATATAATATTCAAATTGATTTCAGATTGCCAAAAAGTAATCAGCTTCATAGAGAATACCTCAACATTTGGCGACAATTTCTCTTTCACAAAAGTGATAATACGTAAGTTTCTTTATTTATGGAAGAGATAGGGGTTCAGAATTATACAAAGTATCCCAAATTAGCTACCAAATTGGCGACTTTTTAAATAGCGCCAAGAACCTTCAATAATTGAAATTTTCCAAGGCGCGTTGCCACGCAACTATTTTTGTTTTCGAGAGTATAAAAAATTATTTGTGTATGATAAATACCTGATTAAATATGTTTTCTTCTCAAACAAACATATTATTGGATGACAGTACTCAAATGCAACCATATTTTTTAAGGTGTTTGCTTTTTCATGTCCGTAACATTTGTCATTAACCGCAATGTTAAAAATTATTAACGAAGTACGGAATGGTGAGTATTGAGCACCAAAAAAGGTCATTAAAATTGTTTTTAGCTTTGCGAATAACATATTCATGCTTGCTCTAATTGTGCCACACGTGCAAAATTTATGGAACTCATTTCTTCGCATTAGATATGTTGTTCATTAAATTTAAACTTTTATTTAAATTTAAGTAATTCCTCTTGGCACATTTACCAGCTCACAATTGGTCCAGGCTCATGCCGCTCTCCATTCTCACCCAATTAAAAGACGGGAAGGTAGGGGGCTCCGCCCCAGGTACTTCCAAGTACATAAATGACTTTCGTCCTAGATATGTTGTTACTTAATTTTCAAACGGTTGTGCGTATGGACAAGTATTTCCCGATAGCTTATGCCATCAAATTACTTTAGTACAACCATTCCTCCATGCTTTTTTAGCCTACTTTCCCGTTAAAAATAAAAGAAAGACGAAAAAAATATTAAAATTGGCTTAATGCATCTAAAAAATATCGCCAAGTCCAAAAAATATCGCCAAGTTAAAAAAAATATTGCCAAGTCCAAAAAATATCGCCAAGTTAAAAAAATAAAAAGGTAAATGAATATCGAAAAATTAAAAATTTGAAAGTAGGGTATTGAGATGGGGAATTTGTGTGTCGGTCTGTCGGTCGGTCTGCGTCTGTCTGTCTCGTCCCCCCCTAATAACTTTTGAATGAATATTCCGATTTGGACAAACTTTTTTTTGTTGGAAAGATCTCGGCGAGTACAGCTCATTCCCATATTTGATTTTTCGATTTGAACAATTTTTGGTTCAACTTTGAGCCGTTCAAACAACCTGTCCCGCGATGCTAACTTTTTAGTTAACAGTCCGATTTGAACAAACTTTTTTTTGTTCGAAAGATCTTTTCAAGGATACTTCATTCCTGTATCTACATTTTCGATTTGAACAATTTTTCGTTCAACATTGAACCGTTCAAGCAACCTTTCCCCCTAATAACTTTTGAATGAACATTCCGATTTGAACAAACTTTTTTTTGTTGGATAGATCTCGGCGATTACAACTCATTCCCATATTTGATTTTTCGATTTGAACAATTTTGGTTCAACATTGAACCGTTCAAGCAACCTTTCCCCCCCCTAATAACTTTTGAATGAACATTCCGATTTGAACAAACTTTTTTTTGTTGGAAAGATTTCGGCGAGTACAACTCATTCCCATATTTGATTTTTCGATTTGAACAATTTTTGGTTCAACTTTGAACCGTTCAAACAACCTGTCCCGCGATGCTAACTTTTGAGTGAACAGTCCGATTTCAACAAACTTTTTTTTGTTCAAAAGATCTTATCAAGGATACTTCATTCCCGTATTTACATTTCCGATTTGAACAATTTTTCGTTCAACATTGAACCGCTCAAGCAAGCTGTCACCCCTAATAATTTTTGAGTGAACAGTCCGATTTAAATAAACTTTTTTTTTGTTCGAAGGATCTCAGCAAGGATACTTCATTACAGTATTTAAATTTTCAATTTGAACATTTTTTCGTTCAACATTGAACCGTTCAAGCAACCTTTCCCCACCTAATAACTTCTGAGTGAACCATCCGAATGGAATAAACTTTTTTTTGTTTGAAAGATCTCGGAGAGGTTCATTCCCTTATTTCGCTTTTTGGTTTGAACCATTTTTCGTTCAATATTGAACCGTTCAGAAAAAAATTTAACATTAGCGCCTACGGGGAATTTAAGTTGAATGTTGATCCTGGAACTTAAAGTCGGATTTCCTTCAAACTAACTTTGTAAAAAAATGGTTTTGATAAATAATGTTTGTAAAGTACTTTTCTGAATAATCTTCTGTGAGGACTCTGATTCCGACTCCGACTCCACAAACATGGCGGAAATGCAGACTCAGAAAAAAATGACTGACTGTGCAGACGATTTTTTGTTTATTTATTCATTTGTGTTATTTTATTTATTACTATTATTTTTTTTTTGGCAGACGATTTTTTTTTGTAACAAAAGTGTTTCATTCACGAGGGCATTTTATTCTTTATTTATATTTAACAACTGGCAACGGTTTAAAAGTGAAAATCGAGACATTTTATCGACGGACGAGTTTTTTTTCCTTTCTTTGATAAAATGTGTTTTGATGTACTTTGTACTTTTAATTTTTTTTTTTTTTTTGAAAACGATTGAGGAATTTTTCTACGGAAGAACTGTAACAGTTACATTCTTTAAAAGGTGCGACAAAACTTCATTTATTCATTTATTTACTTTTTATGTCTCTATTTCATCTGATGAGAGGGGTATATTTTGCTTTTAGAAATCAGCTTTAAGTGCTAAAAAGGTATGTTTGACATAATGTTTAGTCTCAGATGATCAAGAGAATAATGATCAGATGCTAGAATGCCGATGTCGATGTACGGGAAAGTAGGCTCGTTTAGTTCTTGACAGAACTTCTTGTTTCTTATTCAAAAGGATGTGTTACTTTTCTGTTTTAAGAAGTTTCTTCAAGTACTGTCAAGTTTAAGTATCATTTGCATCTTTACATTGCAAAATTTCAACAAGTCCGCCATTGTTGTTAAGCTTAGTTTAGCCTTCTAAGTGACTTTATTAACTTTTTAAGAAGTGGACATCTGTGTTTTCCAACTCTACAGAACATAGTTTTATAGTTTTAAAGGAAAATGAACTTTTATATTGAATAGACTTTCTGAAAATTGAATAACTTTATCAGAAGATAACTTTGCTTGATTTAGAATTTTTAAAATCTTTCATGCCTATTTTCAACAACGCTTTATAGATTTTTACATCCAAAACACCATGTGGAGACGAAATATGCATCTAGGCAGAACAACGTCTGCCGGGTTCTGCTAGTGATAATAAAAAGCTGAAGAGTTTCTTTGCTTGAACGTGCTAATCTCTGGAACTACTGGTTCGAATTGAAAAATTCTTTTTTTGTTGAAAAGCCCATTTACTCAGGAAGCCTTTAGGTTACATAACCGTACGCTGTATGTAAGAAGTTATTTTTACAACTTAAAAGTAACAATGGTAGAAAAGCATGAGCTGATTAGTTTCCACTCTTCTTGAGAGATGGCGCTCATTAAAAGTATTGTTTTGGCAACTGTGTGCAGAGAGCGCTGGTCGATACCAAACGAAAATAAAACTAAAAGTGTATACAAAAGTACTTCAGAATACGTTTTTTATATTAAATAATATTATATCTATCCATATTTGAAAAGACTGGGCGTCTTACTAATTTTTTTCCAAACTTCTTTTATTTTTGTGTTTCCCCGTGTAGTTTTTTTTACTATATATTTATCATATACATATCATATCGTGCTGTACTTAAGATAGTTTTTTAATAGATTGTTGTCTTATTAAAGTGGATGAAACCACGGGGCAGATCTATGCCCTAATAAAGGTTTTTGAAATAACAACTAAGATCCATAAAAAACAAAGGAATTCTTTTTTATCATTTTTTGTTCAAGTTTTGTAAATTTTTGTTCAGAGGTAGCCCGTGCAACGCCGGGCCACGCAGGTTGTTGAATTGTAAATGGGAAGTAAAAATAGGAGGTATGTGCATGAAAAAATATTTTAATTGTGAAAAATCGGTACAATAATATCACTAACGATAGTAATTTCATACATATGTAATACATCACCACCAATGATCGTATCACGCAATAATGCACGCAGTGTGTACTAAGAACAACACTTTTTGTGACGGATTTCCTTAGCTATATAGTTATTTGCCAATCTATTCGCATTGGTTATTGTTGGTTGCAGATGGAAATAGACGTAATTTTACCCAAAATGTGTTTGAAGATTCAAAGATAGCTAGTAATCACTGGTCAAAGTAGCTCATCAACGCCTTTCGGAGAATATTATTCTGCAGTTCTGTCGGAGCACTGGAATACGAATAATGCTTTTGAATGATTGTATACAGCTTATTCAGCGGTCATATTTGAAAGACTTGGGAGATGAAAGGGTTATGTGACAAAACAGAAATTGCGAATAATTAAATTTCAAAGTTTTATTGCTGCAGTTTTTTTGTTTTCTGGTTTTGTCGTTAGTGTCCGTAAGAAATTCGTCTAATGACATCTACTTTTTGATGAACCAAGTTTTATTTGCTTACCTCTATCCATTGCTTACCATTGTGCAGAGTGTTTATTTTTTAAAATGTAACATAGCCCCTTTATCCTCCAAACCCTTCATTTACCTAATAGTCAAAGTGCTTGAACTAACTGCTTGAAACTTTTTGGATTATAACTAATGTAGCTGCCCTCAACCTTTGATGCATAAAGTTTGACGTCAGTCATTCCCTAGATAGTCCATCAAACCTAGGTAGGAACAATGAAAAACCAGCTTATTTTATCCATTCCACAATTGACTTCCATTTCATTTTCCGAAAGCTCTGCATAAGAAAATATTGAAGTCACATACTTTCAGGCTTTTTAGCCAGCAGCGTATTATGGGAATCGCAATCCCGATCACTTTTCAGAAGCAATTGATTTGAGAAAGTTTGTTGATATTTTATTTTTGCGTCGAAGAAAACATCTGAAATAGGATGGGTCGTGGTATTATAGAGAATACAATTTTCTCTCACATTAGTAACTGCATTAACTAGAATGTAGCACCTAGTAACACAGTCACATGTGATCAAAACTAATAACTGTATAAACTTAGGAAACACGTGTTCCGTAACAAGCAAGAAAATGAATTAATTTTTTTACTGAAAAAAAAAGCATAATTAAGTTTTTTTAACCATTTAAGAAATGTATTGAGTTTTAAATTTATATTTCTTATAAACGCAGGTTTCCATGAGGCAATCGGCGATGTTCTTGCGCTTTCTGTTTCTACACCAAAACATTTACAGTCTATCGGCTTGTTAGATGAAGTAGCGGATGATCCAGGTAAAATAGTGTTGTGTAATGTTTTGCGTTTTTTCTTTTTTCGATTTCTTTCCTTATAAATAATACTATGTCATATATCACGTACATATATTCTCAAGATGATTTTAGGTGGGCATAAAAATATTCTATATATATATAAGATTCAAAGATTTGAAAATTATAAAAGATATGCTACTTACTTTGAATAAAATATTTATGATGCAAATAAGTGTAATTATGGAAATAAAATAATGCCTATAAATAATTACCAATGATTCTTTTAGTTGGAAACAATAGCATTAGTAATGTGTTAACAAACTGTTACTGGTAGAGACTAAACAGTGGAAAATCATACGATACTTTTATGCAGGAGGAATTTATGCGGACAGGAATATTAATGCATTAAAACTGATAGTAATAAAGAAAGATTAAAATGATAAAAAAAAACTTAGTAACGTGTTTGTTAATTATGCCCTTTTCCATTGTTTGTTTAACAGTAGCTTTCATTAATTCTTTGAGTCATTTTCTTTAAATTTATTTAAATGCCATAACCCCCTTTCCCCCATTAAATACAGAGAAATCCCAAAACCAATAATGAAAGTGGCAGAGAAATATATTCTTCTTGTAAACAATAATAAAATTGATAATATCTTGAACCGGCATGGTTTAGATTGATTCCTATTTATGATTAAATACTGCACAAGACAATTTTTAACTGATTCTGAGCTGGTTCCGTTGTTTGTTCATCAACCAAAATGTTTCTTGTATTATTCGATTGAACCTACTTACTTATAGGATTTTTGAGGTAACTGTGATCTATTCGGAGCTAAATATGGAGTAAGTGCTCCAGTAGTCGGCTATTTAAGAGATCTTTTGTTGATCTTCGCTAAACTGGAGCTTTCAGCTACCAATACAGCAACAAAAACAAGGTAAAACTTTAGAATGAACCTTTCTGATAGTGAATCACCTACTTGTTTCAGAAATTAAAAAAAAAATACGTTAAAATCCAGGCTGTTGTCAACACTAGTAAATGCTCCAGTAGTCGGCCACAGAATCATCTTAGCTGAAAAATAAGCAGAATCGCAATCTTGGATGACGGGCACACCATTCAAAATGAAATGACTCCTTACTAATTCAAAAAAAGTACCCAAAACTTAACTGCCACTGGTTGATGATTGAGGATAGGTACATGAATGTGTGAATGCATCATATCTGATTTTGAATTAAAAATGTACTACAGTGAACTCTCAGTTATACGCCGCCTCATTTATGCACCTTTTTTACTTATACGACGAATTTGAAGGATCCCAGCACGTTCCCTACACTGTTAAAAAAATTTCCTGAAAATAACGAAAAAATATACGGCAGCTGAGTTGCCGGAGTGTTTCCGTTTCGTTAATTATATTTCCGTGATTTTACGGAAAAATGACGAACAGAGCGTTCGTCATTTTTCCGTTAGGCATTTTTTCGTTTCGTAATTCTCCGTTCTTCATTTTTTCGGTTCTTATTATCCCCGCTTATACGTTATAGGCTTATACCTATACGCTTTGACTTAAATGTATACATGCAAGATGGAAAATTATTTAAATTTTGCAAATTAACAAGCGCTTTTATAGCAGCTTAATATCAATAGCAAATTATCTATGGAAGTACAGTAAATTAGTCCTTTAAGTGTCGCAAAATGCGTAGATTGTGTAGAACAACAAATGCACAAATTGAAATTTTAAGAAACATTTGAAAATTTGCGAAACAATATAAACATATAAAAAGAACAAACATGGGTAATGTGCTGCCTTATCTTTTTCGTTTGTTCTTTTTATATGTTTATATTGTTTCGTAAATTTTCAAATGTTTCTCTAAAGTTTCTTAAAATTTCAATTTGTTCATTTGTTGTTTTTTCCAATCTACACATTTTGCGCCACTTAAAGGACTAATTTATTAAACTTTCATATATTATTTGCTATTAATATTAAGCTGCTATAAAAGCGCTTGTTTATTTTGCAAAATTTCAATAATTTTCCATCTTGCATATAAGTATAAGCGTATAAGTATAAGCCTATAATGTAAAAATGTGGGTGATTAAAATATGGGAAAATGAGAAACAGAAAAATAGAGCAATTAAAAAAGAGCGTAAACTAGCTCACCGGAAAATTATATATATATAAGACAAAATGATGAGCAAAAATGTAAACTTAAAACTCTTACGAATTTTGTTTTTTAGAAAAAGTTTGAAAATATCCGCTCATATACTTCAAACTTTTAAACATCTTGCCTTTAAAAAAAATACTAAAGCAATACAACAATTGGCTTTTTTTTTCATTAAAAATTTTAGTTCATTAAAATAACATGATTTTTTTGAAAAGATTACATCAATCTCGCATAAAATACTCAAATATTTTGAAGATGGAATGATCAATGCATAGTATTTCTGAGCGCATAACTTCAAAAAATTAAAAAGTATTAACAAGGTGCATTCTTTTAAAAATATTTTCTCTTATGTTTGAATAAAAATTAAGTTCTTCCGAAAGTTCTTTTTTTCCTTTCTGAATTTGAAACATTCGTGGTTCCTTAAAAAAAAAAAATCCTGTATTGTTACTGATTTCCTCTATTTTCATATATATTTACGTTATGGTGTTCATAGTGATCAACACTTTCAGAAATGCACTCTCAAAATTAACGAATTTTCTTTGTTTTTGATGAAATCACTTCCAAGAATATACAACGAGCGAACATTTCGTAATTTTTTGGGGATGAATTTCGTCAAATGTAGCGAAATATTTCTTTATCCTAGTATCGTCAAATTGACAATCATTTTCGTAGTTTTGACAACATTAATTTCGTCACATTAACGAAGTAAAGTCATAAAGTAAAAAAGCTAAGTTTTGAAACTAAGCTTTTAAATCTTGGGGATATAAAATTACAAAAATCATTTCACTAAATTTTACTAACCCTCAGCACCAGTAAGTTTATACATGCAACTACTAAAATGCACAATTGGTTTACATCATGAAATAACTAACTGTTAAGTCTGGACTCAGATTAAAATAAAAATAGCAGTAACAAAAATAAAAATTCTTACCTCTTAAATAAAAATTTTAAATTTTTGTTGCTCAAAAAAGGCAACAATAGAGCGAGTAGATTTTAAAATATACTAACACGCCCTTTTGTTGCCCATTTTGATTCTATCCATTGCCATAAACGAAGTCTTCTTAAAAATGTTGAGCTAGGAAATGCTGGATACCGAATAACACATGAAAAGATCCAAATTATTTTTCCAGTCAATTTGATTAACTACGCAGAATCCTGGAACAATTCTTCTTCGAATGCTATAACAATAGTCAACGCTCTTCGACGAAGCATTTTCAAATTGAAACAAAATGGCGCACACATAATAACGTCCTGAGGAACACGATTAAATAACATTCGACTGTGATGTTTTTTGTAAAGTAGCTATCCAAACGACGAGACACCAGATGTCCTCTTTTCCATGCTAATGCGAATAATACAGCTTTCACAGAAGCGTAAACATGCACATTAATTCTCGATGACTTTGCGTTACTTTTGCTGCGCACTTTGATTCAGTTATGAATCATTTATGCTGCCGTCGTTTCTGCGCACGCGCCAAGTCTCTTCAGACTGTATCTAACTCTCTCGTTCGGTTATATTTCAACCACAAAACCGGGTAAATTCCGTTTTTTGTTTCTCCAACTTGGTAATTCACGGAATAGTTCCGTTTTTTCAAGGAAAAGTTCTGTTTTGAAACGAAAACGGAAATTTACTGTTAAAATCAGTAAAAATCTTCCTGAAAATTCAGGTTTTTTTTAACAGTGTAGCAAAATAACAATAGTATCATTCGTTTATGCGTCGCTCTAAAGATAAATATTTCACTTATGCGCCGAATTTTCCCTTAAATGTGAAAAAAATTCATTTGTTTTCATTAAAAAAAAGGATTTTTCTTCACTTTCCTCCTTAATCTGTCGCTTTCATTGTTCACGAAAGGCATTTTTTCCACATGAAGTAGAGTTCGGAGAGGGACAATTATCTATTATGCATCGTTTTAAAGGGAACAGTTTGTAATTAGTTACGCTACAATTTTTGTTTTTTCTTTATTATTGTAGTTACGTTATAGTAATTGCCAACCGGAGTAATATGTCCCTTTTCAATAGAAAAATTCTTATTCATTCTTTCATTAGAACGTATGTTGCGTTTTAGTCCTGTAAATAGGCTGGTTCACTTATACGTCTCTCTCACTTACACGCCTTTTTCTGTTGGTCCCTTGGGCCGGCGCATAAGTGAGAGTTACTGTATTTATGAGGAGTTTTATGTCATTGTAGCTGACTACTGGAACACTTACCCGAAATCAACTTACTATGATTATTACTAGTCAATTACCTATTTTCGTTGAGAAACCTCTCTAATGCAAATAGGAAATTTAATAAAACATGTATATAATAATGAAAAAAAAAAAAAATCATGACCTCTTATTTCGGAACTCAGGAAATTTTTTTGCTGACTTGACATTTATTATAGGCATTGGAGTTTAAAGCATTCTCGATCGCGTTTTCTGTTTTCAGAGGGAGACCTGAACTTCTTACTTCGCACTGCTTTGGACAAAGTATCGTTCTTGCCGTCTGGATATTTGATTGATCTGTGGCGCTGGGGACTCTTTAGTGGTGACATTAAGCCCAAAGAAATGAACACCAAGTGGTGGGACCTCAGGTAAATATTTCGGGCTCGAATTAGAATTTAAAGTCTGATTGAAAACTGGAGTGAATTAGTGAGCAATATATTTATATTTTTCGTAGCGAAATTAAATACATTTTATTCCTTTATAACTGATAAATATGGTTAAAAGCTATTAAGAGTGGAGAACAGAAACACGTTTCCATTTATTATATAAGGCCCGAACTCCACATGAGCAGAAAACCGAAAGCGTACACAGAAACGGAATTTCTGTTTCAGTTGAGTTTCCGCCGAACAGGTAGTTTTCAGAGCAGAAGAGCAGTACGGAGGCCGCCATTGCTAATCCTTCAGAATTTGAAGACGAACTCCTATTGGCTGTTAAAAAGCGGAACCCGCGAGCAGCGGCAGAAAAGTTGAAAATTTTCTACTTTCGAGTCTGCCAGCAGAAAGGGGGAAAACCTGTTTTTTCAGTTTCTGCTTTCTGTTTCCGTCGATTTTCCGCTTATGTGGAGTTCGGGCCTTACAGTATCTATTTATTATACGCTTCCATTTATTATTTCACAGTATTTATTTATTATACGTTTCTATTTTATTTTTTTACAGTATTTATTTATTATACGTTTCCATTTATTATTTTACAGTATTTATTTATTATACGTTTTCATTTATTATTTTACAGTATTTATTTATTATACGTTTTCATTTATTATATTACAGTAGAGCCTCGGTTTTCGGAGGTAATGTGAACCGAGGATACCGAGGATATGAATAAAAACGTGGTCATAGATGTGAAAAAATTATTTACTGTACATGTTATGAAACGAAAAAATGACGTACATGCATACATGCATACAAATATGAAATACGTTATTGTACACAGTGACATAAGAAAAGAGTGGTCCCCATGTCGGAACACCTTCCATGAAGCTTAAAATGAAACTCTGATGGAAAAAAAATCAATTCATATCTTCTAAAAGATTTTTTCCTCATCGAATGAATTTCAAGCTCGCACAACAACATTTGTAAAATTAACTATAAATTATGACTGCCTCAATTTATATTTTCAATTATTATAGCTGGCTATTTTTATTCTGTACACACCATTAAGAAATCTGCTGCTACGCTACTGATTGCACATATTTGCATACGTAATATATATATATATATTCTGATTTAAAACGTTATTTCTTTAAAAAAAAAAGAACAAATTTGTTTCCTCCATTTTTTTTCAAGAACTAATGTCTTCGCTTAATCCAGAACTTTATCAGTCGTTACTTGAAAAACCGCAGCTCTACTGTATTTAATAATGGATAATCTTATTTTTCTAGTAAATATGTAAGTTAATTGTGGATAAAAAATTACTTGTACTATCTCCAATTTCTACACCACTCAGCAAGATCGAATAAGTGTAGTGGATCACGCGGAAAATGCTATTTAATTTCACTTACTAAATGGTTCCCTAAATTGATAGGAAAAAAAAAAGATTTCCAATTCATCATTGAAAACTGCACACTCTGGTAGTAAGTCTGTTTTTCTTTTAAAATACGTTATTGCCCTTTAATATTTAACATATGTAAAGTCGACTCTTTGTGATCCAGCAACGTTGCTTTGCGATTGAAATTAATCATCGCAAATAACTATTTTCGATATTCCTTGACGGCATGATGATTCAAGTGTGAAATATAGTATTTATGTTTTTTCATCCTAAATTGTGATTATAATAAAATTTTTGGTTGTAGGCTGAAATACCAAGGAATTTGTCCACCAGTAAAAAGGACAGACACCGATTTCGATCCAGGTGCAAAATACCACGTTCCTGGTAATGTTCCATACATAAGGTAAATCTTTGTTCATATTATTTTGCTCGTTGAATGAGTTTTAGGCCAAGTGTACTCATGTTGTCACTAAAATGCTTTGATTTTACACTTAGTAACTGAACGCTTAATGATACGATAATAATGACCTTTTTTTTTTCATGGTAAGCATTAAAAAAAAGCGGTTAATTTCTCAGTTCTTTATTTCATATGAATTTTTTAGCCCATTTAAGTCATCATTTATCTTCCGTTCCATCCACATTGGCGGTTTAAACTCAGCATCTTTGAGTGAGCTAATTGTATATCAGTTGAGACGACCATGAGTTACTGTCTCAGTACGAAAAGTCGCTCAGTGGATCTCTTAAAACGGTTTTACCTAAGATGAAGTCATTAGCAAGATTGAAGATGGTCGAAGTGTGACCAGCATGCTGCGGAGTTCAGCATGGCTCATAGTATTCTTTCTGGATTTTGTAGAACATTACTTACTGTAAGAACAGCTGCCGGACGGTTTGCAAAGGTCGTCCACAAGCAACCACAGTAGCAGACGGTCAATGTATTTAACTGCAGATGAAAAGGTACAGACAACAGACAGCGGAAGAAAAAAAGAAAAGCACATACAGCGAACTATTAAAAGATTCATATCGCGTCTCAATGCTACCAGAAGAGATTACAGTGATAGGCTGTTTGTCCGACAACCTGCACGATGCGTACTTTTAAGATCTACGCTCCGGAAAGGGCGTTTATGTGGTACCGGAAACTCCAAAATTGGACAGATAATCCGTGGGTCTGGTAGTTTTCTCGGATGATCGTAGATTTAGTCTAAGCGGCTATTCTGGACACATACACATCTGCAGAGAGCAAAGAACATGCAATAACCCCTCCTACGTGATTAAAATTCACCGGTTCAAATGTTGCGGAGTTCTCTCTTTTTGCGGCATTATGATTGGTAGTCTTACAGATTTTCATCTTTGAAGCAGATTAAATCACTAAACTCAGTATGATAAGGAGGTTCCCAATTATTATGTGTATCTTTTTAGAGGTTCTATGGATATTCAGTCCCCTCTCAAGGAGTTCATTGCACAAATTCATTCTAAACATATGAATCGCCTTGCAAGGTCTTCAGATCGAAATGGGTATTATTTGCATATATTTGGAAAGTTTTTGTGCAACCTTATACTGAGAAAACCGTCTTGTCTTTAATTTTTGCACACCACTGTAGATGCATTCTACCTTTATTCTAATTATAAAACAAAAGGGTGATTAGAAGTGTTTTATTTATTATTTTATTTATTTTTTTATTATTAATGCAAGCTGACACTTTTACAAATTTGTTTGAAAAGAAGAGGAAAAACTGATCCCGTAATAAAAGTTATTCTTTTTTTAATTGCTGAGTGTTATTAATAAAATTTTGCGCTTTTAGTAGTTAAGACCTAACAATCGAGTAAAATAAGCACGAATTCCAAGAAGAAAATATTTTTAAAAAAAACTTGCAATAATTACTTATAATTATTTTAATGAAAATGGTTTCTCTATTTTCAGGTACTTCGTGAGTTTTATTGTCCAGTTTCAGTTCCATAAGGTTCTGTGTGATGCTGCAGGTCATGAAGGTCCTCTTTACAAGTGCGACATTTACCGCTCCACAGAAGCTGGACAAATTCTAAGGTAAGCAAATAATGCTAACCCTAGAGTCACAATAATAAACTGCTCTTTTACGGTAAATAAGTAGTCCGAACATTTGATTATTCGTAGTAGGTGATGTATGATTTCACTTGATAACTCAAGAACAAAGAAAAATGGGTCATTTCCCTTTCAACCCATTAATAAGTTTAACCCATTTATGCCCAGTAGCCTAAAAACGGGACGCTGGTTAGTTACTGCGTACAAAAACCTGTAATGGGTATATCATTTTACTAAAGCTGTTTTTCACAAATTAAGTAGTCCTTCTTCTTGAGAAAACCAGATAGAAGCACTAGTTGGACATCAGAGTTTATTTATTGACAGCTATTTTCAGACAAATCAGCCAAGCAACGATCCAGTGTGGGTAGCCACAGAAAGTAAATTTTTTTTGCGAACTTATTTTTCATAAAATAAAACTATTTTAAAATGATTTGCTTAAAATTGATCACAGATGCCTTCTGTAATGTTACTTTGCAAAATAAAGTCAAATAAAGTCGTATTTTGCTCTCATATCTGCAAAATATCCAATAAACAGGACGTGAAATAACCTAATAAATATGGCAACGGTGAACTATTTTAAGCCTAAAATGTATGTAAACCATTCCAAGTAAGAGTTTTAAGCATATAAAAAAAAAATATTAAAAAAAAAAACATGGGCAGTAATGGGTTAATTAAACTGAACGAAGTTTCTCTTTTCACAGTACCTCATGAACTTGAAAATGTACTTTGAAACTGCCAACAGTTTCTCTGCAATCGCCCCCGCCCTAACCCTCACCCCCTAAAAAAACATACCGCGTCGTCGGAAAAAAAATACACCCTCAGCTCGATCATGGCATCCTGAGACCGCGGTTTCGTCCTTATTTTGCACTCCTCAGTCAGGAATAGCCAATAATCAGGATATCATGATCGAGCTGTGGGTGTATTTGCTTCAGTTCTGCCTTAACATTGTCTTATGGGCTGTAACTCATTGCATACCACAGCGTCGGATTTGAGGAATACCGCCAAACTACTCAATACTATCTCCAAGAACGTTAATCCACTTTCTATACTATTTCTTTAAATTCTTCTTGTAAAAAAATAATTTAATGACTGATTGATTAAAATACTAGAAACTGCAGTTGCTCTTAATATCTTTGTAATTGTGTTAGTTTTAAAGCAGGATGATAAAATTTAAATTAAGAACTCGAGAGAAGAATTGTAAGCGATAGATCGCAAAGCTATTCATTTGCAGCTGTATAGCACAGGTTCCTTTCTCAAAATTTTAACTTTAATTTCGTTGGTTACTTTGATGATTGACATACATATTATTTATAACAGAAGTCTCATAAAACTTTGAGCAACTGCAGTTTTTGACTGTTAGTAACCAAAAAGTTATATGTTTAAATTCTTTCAAATTTTTAAGTGAAAACTAATAATAATATATTTTTTATATTCTTTATGCTTACTGTTTTTATGCATATATATTTGAATTGTTATTTATAATTTTGGGAACATAGAAAATGGAAAGAAATTAATTAGAAAAGATTTTTAAACTGAACGCGTGTTATCTAAATGTGTAAAACCGGAGGACCAATGTAGATTTATAAAAGCTCATTATTTATGTCTGCGAAATTGTGCACTGTTTATGACACATATATATATATATTTCAAAAATAGCAATCGTTTCGTAAAGGCATAGTGTCGAAGCAAACTCTCAAACGCCAATTAACCTAAAATTCTATCCTACATTTAATGCAATTTTATTTATTTTTCCTTTTCTATATTTTTTATTTAGGAAAATACTTCTTTTAAAAGTAGCGTGACATTTAAGTTACAAATTTCTTTTTCAGTCAAGTGATGGAATTGGGAAGTTCTGAACACTGGTCAGAAGCCATGAAAATAATGACCGGTGGCGCTACGAATAAAATGGACGCTGGGCCAGTTCTGGAATATTTCGCCCCGTTGCTGGACTACCTGAAAGAACAGAACAAAAACGAATTCATTGGATGGAAATCAAACGACTCCACGATCTGCCCCTAGTTCGGAGGAATTTTAAATTAAATTCAAAAACATTTTTGATGCAGGGTGCTGCTTAATGGCCATTGGTTGAGGTTGTTGAAAATATTTCAGCTCGTGGCATCAAATGTACTTGGTAAAATTAAGTGATATTTCCACTCTAGTATTCGAAAGAACAATACATAGTAGGGAATAATAAATGCCAACCTTGGAACCCAACAAATGACATAATTATTACAGGGTGACAAGAAATAACTTTGACACACATGCTACACTGTAACGTTAATGCTAATAAAAATATTGCGACCAAACTTCAAAATAAGTATGAATACAACATTTCGTCTAATATAGCTAAACATTTTCAAAGTGGCTACCTCTATCCTTAATTCAGAGTTTTAAACGTGTCACAAAATTTTCAGCTATGGGCCGCAACTCACTTACTGATATTTTATCCCATTCCTTACATCGGGGATTCTTTAAGGATGCCATTTTTTTATTGATTGGTCCATCTTGGAGACAAGGGTGTGTGGTAAACCTCACAAAACTTTGGCATCTCTAAAGAATTCCTTATGTAAAGAATGGGATAAAATATCAGTAAGTGAGCTGCGGCCCATTGCAGAAAATTTTGTGACGAGTTTAAAGATCTGCATTAAGACCTAAGGTAGCCATTTTAAAAACGTTTAAATATATTAAATGAAATGTTGTATTCATACTTATTTTGAAGTTTGGTCGCAATATTTTTATTAGAATTAATGCTATAATGTAGCATGTGTGTCCAAGTTATTTCTTGTCACCCTGTATATGTGGAACAATGAATTAATACTTTATTTTTGTCCTCAAAACCAGACTAACGTAAGTCTATTTTCGATCGAGGGCGAAAACGATTGTCGGATGCATACAAAGGGTTAGGCTCGCTGTTGCTAAATAATTGTGAAGGAACTTGTTTTATAGAATAAAGGGAGGTCGATGTGAAATAAGATTCTACATAAAATGCAGTAATTCAGTAAAAATCGCCATTTTTTGACTTACGTCGTTTTGGTTCTGAGGTACACATTTATGTATTTTATTTTTCAAAAATACATAAACAAATGAAGTTGATGGACGTTATGCATTATGTATAATAGTGGCTAAGTACTTTATCAAGTCTTTAAACCTCAAAAGGTGAATTTTTTAATTTTCTTTTATTTTTCAACTGTTGAATTTGTTATCATTTCTTGACGTAAAATCAAACAATTTTTTATTGAAGAAAGCATTTCAGAGGATTATTTTTTAGCGTGTAAAGGATTCAAAGCAATTTTTATGCCATAGATATGAAAATAAATAGTTTTCGCTCGTCTATTGTTTGGTTGGTTTGAATGGATTTATTGGCTCAAGAGCCTTATATATCTTGCGCCAGCTTGTATATGGAAAAGCAATTCTTCCGAAGTCGAACTAAAATACAAACTTAGCCACTTCTCTTAAGATTCATTTGTTCAAATCCCTACTTCATCAAAGTTGTTATTGATTTTTAGAGAGCAATTCAAAGTGGAGAATTATTTTAGGATACAAACTCCTAGAAAAAGTCAGATAAAAATTATAAAACGTATTATTCTGAATAAGACTGACATTTTGGAATTACATCGAATCGTCCTCGAAATATGTTAACAGCAGCTGTTTAATTGAATTATTTCACATCCATTTATTTACAAAGCAGCTCAATGCAATACATTTTGCAGATTGTTGACTTAATCAAATTGTTCTTCCCAGAGTCAACCACTTTCTATCGTGTTGATGCAAAATATGCATCTAAACAATGTTCCTTTCACCCAATTACGTTGATTAGAAATACTTATATTCGATTGGCGAAAATGAAAAGTGGCAAAATTTCTAAATATTTTGCCTTTACTTGGGCCATTTAAACTGCTCTCAAAAAGCGTGTGTACTTCCTTTTAATCTTTCTAAACAGCTTGAGAACTGAAGTTGCGTTCTTGGTGTCTTTAAGTAAAACCGAAAACGAAACCGTTAGCGTGATGGATTATTTTGTATGTGTTGTATTTTTTGTTAAGTTTGTGTTTCGTACGCATTTTTATTGTTTGGATGGATTTAATTTTTTGCAGATTTTCCGCTGCATACGTATGTACGCCATGTTTTCTTTTTTTTATTACATATATAATTTATTTTTATGTGTTTTTCATGAACTGCTTGTAATTTCTGTTATTTTGTCTTCTGTTTTTCTCTGTGGAATAAAATGTATTCGTTGCTAAAATGTTTGTCTTCTGTTTCTACTTTTTTTTACACATACTACGCAAGTGTACTTTATTAAATATGCGAGGGTGAGTCCGAAAATAGGTTTCCCATATTGACCGTGGTCAGAGTTGTGTACAAAAGTCAAAAAATAGAATGCGGCATTAAAGATAAAACACAACTTTATTCTCCCCTACAAGTACAAAGGATTTGGAGACACATTTGTCATATCACTTCACTGCAAAAAATGAGCTGCTGTTTTTACAGTATGATACTGGCAGCCGAAGTACCAATTTAAAACTGTAAAATGCACAGTAATAAACTGTAAAACTAGGAATTTTACAGTTTCTTACTGCAACGTCAGTAATTTTACAGTTTATTGCATTAAAATTTAGGTGTATAGGGTTATTCCATGTGAAATCAACAAGCCTCAAAACTTGACCATCACTAATTTCAACAAAAATCATAGGGTTGAATACGTCTATAAAGTGATACAAAAAAATGATTTTTAAAAATTTTTTCAGCTGTTAGTTTTTTGTGGGGAACCCCTAAAAAACTCGAAAAATGGCAAAAAGTCGAATTTTGGTACACACAAAGATTCAATTTTCTCAGCTTCTATTGCAGCTAAAGTCTTTTGTTGTATGTCATTTTAAAGCTCTTTAAACAAGCTTTCATATGATATATGACTTGACAAGGTTTCGTGATGTTAATATTTCAAGGTCACCGAAAGCATTATTTGACCTTGAATATCTCAAAAAGTGTATTTTTTAAAAATCTGAAAAAAATATATATATTACTTTCCAATGTAGTGTATATGTGGTAAAAATTTCAGAATGGGACAGCAATGGGATCTGGATGAAAAGGACATAGACTTTTTACACTATTACCACTTATTGCAATGCCTATGGCTCCTGAAGATATATAATACAGAAATATTGCAAACTGTGAAATGCTAGTTATAAGTGACGGTTGGCATATTGCACTTCTTATTTTGAGAGGTTATAAATCATTCCTGTAGCGTTTCTCCTAGGGTCCACTTTCGAAATAATAGCACTTATAGGCACATTGAAAACATTTTCAAAGTCAGGATAGTAGAAAGAACTTGAGGGTTAATGAGGATGCAACAGCTTGATTTTTACATTTTGATTTTTTTCAGCTGTGTCTAAGAAGCACCCTATCCACCAATATCCATTATGCCTGCAGGTCAAGAATCCAACCATTTCTGAGCAATCAAGATTGCCCTTGACAGTTGTAGTACGTTCCATGAGTATAGTGTTGGAAAATGAATATTCTATCACTTGCATCTGATTCCTATTTAACCCTTTGCACTCGATGCCGTTACCGCGCAGGCGAACCAGCAACTCGAGACGTTCCGCAGCGGGGTATTCGGTGTATTTACTACCTCTAACGTAAAATGATTACACACACCAAGTACCAAATGAAACTTTTATATTTTAATATTTAATGTTTGTTTACAGGTTTACTAAGATAATTTCATAAGCATTAGTCCTTGTAATTTTTCTTTGTATGATATTTTATGAAACAATTATGAAACAATTTTATGAAACCCACATTTCTTCGGTAGTCACACTGTCCCAATTTTGCCATATCGAATGTTGTGATAGCGTTTTGTTCTCTAACTTTCTTCTAGCATAATTATTTGTTTCAGTAACGATTTCATTCACGAGTTCATCCGTAAAAAACAGTTTGAAAAAGTCCAACGGTTCTTTCTTGTCTGCGTGTACGTGCGGTCCTACAGGAGTGTTGCCGGCTATAAACGGTATTCTTGAGGGTATTTCTTCTGATTCTGTACAACTAATACATTCAGAACTGTCGGATCGTGGCTCCTCTGCAGCATCATTATCACTGTCTATTCTTCGAATCTTTCGTCTTCTTACACCCCTCACTTCATTGCTATCATCACTGCTTGCGTTCTCTCTATCGTCAACCTTTGCGAATATAGCTGTAATTTCTTCGTTTAGCGACCCTAAATCAAAGTTATCTTCACTCGAGCTTATTTCACTACTACCTTCCATGGTGATAGGGGTCAGAAACTTCAACTTATCTAGTCTTTTCGCCACAGCTGTCAAGTTCGAACTGAGGCCGAAAATGCAGTCCGGTTCGTGGTTGCGCACTAAGTTCAGATAAGCTATTCTTATCTCCGTTTGAAGGGATTTCCTTTCACACTTCAGTAGTTTACGCACAGAAACCCGCGTCGAGGTAAGAAAACGTAAACAGTCACCGCTGCGGACCGAATTACCGCAGCGAACGAAGTGGTGAGCGACGATCACCTCTCGAGTTGCGGCATCACACCACATGGTGAGTGAGAGTCACCGCTCGAGTGCAAAGGGTTAATAGCATGAAACAACGAAGACTCTGAGTGCCTGGTATTGTTCTTGAGGCTGTCATTTTTTCTGGATTTCAAAGCCTCTTCTTCCTGTTTATAATCTGCAATTGCGGAATATTGAAAATTTATTGATTTGATATGCTCTCATTTGCCCAATTAAACATTTGTCGTGGTGTCATGATTTGATTGTCATAAATCATTTTTGCTGATTGGCTCTAGCAAAAGGTGAACTGCTATTGCGCCATGAGTGAGGCAGTCTGAAATTATAACAATATATATACTCATAATTTTTCTTATTGTTGAATCTTGAAAATGAATAATGCCACCAAACCAAGTTTGATCTATCACTTCTGTGATGGAGCTGCCTCACAGTACAGAAATAGACTGAATTTCCTTAAAATGAGTTATGAATCAGATTTCCGGATTAAAGCAGAGTGGCATTTTTTTGCCACATCCCATGGTGTGCCTTATAAATTTTTGCTTTCGAAAGTGGACCCTAGGAGAAACACTACAGGAATGATTTATAACCTCTCAAAATAAGAAGTGGAATATGCCAACCGTCACTTATAACTAGCATTTCACAGTTTGCAATATTTCTGTATTATATATCTTCAAGAGCCATACCCAGGTAGCACAAATAACCTTTAAATGTTTTATAAACGTTTTTAAGCGGTTGTTACAACGTTAATAACCATTTTACAACCTTTAAAAAACGAAGTGTGCTACTTGGGATAGGCATTGCAATAAAGTGGTAAGAGTTTAAAAAGTTTATGTCCCTTTTCATCCAGATCCCATTGCTGTCCCATTCTGAAATTCTTACCACATATACACTACATTGGGAAGTAATATGTATATTTTTTTCAGATTTTTAAAAAATACACTTTTTGAGATATTCAAGGTCAAATAATGCTTTCGGTGACCTTGAAATATTAGTATCACGAAAACTTGTCAACTCATACATCATATGAAAGCTTGTTTAAAGAGCTTTAAAATGACATATAACAAAAGACTTTAGCTGCAATAGAAGCTGAGAAAATTGAATCTTTGTATGTACCAAAATTCGACTTTTTGCCATTTTTCGAGTTTTTTAGGGGGTCCCCCACAAAAAACTAACAGCTGAAAAAAATTTTAAAAATCATTTTTTTTGTATCACTTTATAGACGTATTCAACCCTATGATTTTTTTTTGAAATTGGTGATGGTCAAGTTTTAAGGCTTGTTGATTTCACATGGAATGACCCTATCTACTGTAAAAACAACAGTATAATACTGGCAGTAGAGGTTCTAGTATAAAACTAAAAACACAGTAAAAAACTGTTAAATTAGCTAGCTGTATTATACTGTAAAAAAAACATTAATTTTTTAGTGTTGATAAGCTTTGAAAAGTCCTCCGCGAGAAACCCAGTACTTTGCCTACGAAATTACATTTTGACTTCAGCATTCCATTTCTTCTAAGCAGGGAAAAAATGTGAGTCACTTTGTGTTGCCACTTATGGAATTCTCTAAAATCATTTGTCTTTGTGGCGGAGGATATAGGCACTCCAAAATGAGAGTTAAAATATGGGTTTACGTTACCGTCACCGAGTATGGTCTCACATTGTTATCTGACATTAGAACGCCCTATTTGAGATGCCCAAGTCGCTTTTTCCGCATTTGCTCATAGCCGTTCAACTCTTCGTTCGTATGCAAAGCCCTAATGTTTTCTTGAGGGTGTTTTGAAGTTTATCGAGCGGTATGGTACATGTCTCAAAGTGCTTGAGCCTTATGTGAAAAATTAATTTGTCTCATATCTTTATTTCTCCTCATAATAAAATTTCATGTATACCTCTGTCTATAATCTTCAAGAGAAATGCATTTTCCAACTCACTCTTGTATAATTGTATGTTCTATGCATTATCTTTCCCTAAAACAATTACACAATTTAGGTAAAACTGTACGCTTAGGTGGCAATATATATTTCATCAACGTTCTTATTTAGAATGAAAAAAAAAAAAATGCAGAGTTGTTATTTAGTGTGCTCTATCAAAGTGATACCCAGGCTAGTGCGGTGTGGGAATCGCTTTCAGTGAAGCTAAATGGACGTAAGTACATTCACGAAACTAATATAGGGGAGACCGGGGCACGTTTACGCTGATTTTTTTCCGTGAATTTTCTAATTTTTATGTTTTAATTTAGGAAATTTCAAACATTATATTCTTATTAAGCATTTAATGAAGTTGAAATTTATGCATTCAGTTTTCGCCTTGTGTTTGTATTTAAGCGTTAAAAAAAAAATATTTAGGACAAAGTCTGTTGCGTAAACATGCCCCGTATCCGGGGCAAGTTTACGCATTAGGCGGGGCACGTTTACGCATCGACATCGGGGCACGTTTACGCAACTTCGGGGTACGTTTACGCAACTTCGGGGCACGTTTACGCAATTCGGGGCACGTTTACGCAATTCGGGGCACGTTTACGCATCGACATCGGGGCACGTTTACGCATTAAGGGGCACGCTATTAGAGTGCCAAGTATTGAGAGAAATGAATTTTTAATTAATTTAAAATGTTTTATTTATAACTTCAAACGCTGTTTGAAAATAAAAAATGAAGATAATTTATAAAAGAACATTTTTTAGATAAACTGCAAACTCAGGGCTTATTACCAATTAGCAACTGAAACTACTTAGTCATTTTAACCATCAAAGTTACAGTTTTTACTAACAAAAAATAAAGAAAATTAATAAAAGAACATTTTGTAGGATGAACTGGAAACATAGGGCTTATTGTCGATTAAAATAGAGAACGATTCTGATGGCGAAGTGATGATGAAAATGACTAAGTAGTTTCAGTCGTTAATATGTGTCGTTAAAAAGTGTCATCTCATCTTGTACTGGGACCTCTGGAATCGATGGCATGTTTGGAGCCAATGTTGCCTCTGCAGCCAATGGAACCTTTGAATCAGGAGTTGGTTCATCAAGCTGCAGAAAAAAGTTTTGAGTGAAAATATATGCATAAATAAATGAGCTACATGCTACGTAAAAAGAAACCCTTTTCAGTTAATAAACCTCGACACCGATTCACTCGCCCAAAAGCTTATATATTGTGGGAAAAAGTAAAATATACCTCCACATTAGGGGGGGGGTATAAGAGCTTTGACGGTAGCGAGCGTTATGCAGAATAACGTTAGTGAATATTGAAAACCTTTCCCGCAATAGAAAATTAGTTGCACATTTACTACTTTAACTGTTGAAATGAAATGCGCCGCTAATTGAATGGTATTCAAATTAGCGGGGAGGGGGGCTTCATCTAGTGAAAATGACTTTGAATACCATTTAAAAATTTCACAGTGTGAATTATTAAATTCAAATTTTATAATCGTATTTGGTTTCATTGAAAAAAAAAAAATTTAAAACTTCATAAAATAGTCCAAAATATTCTAAGAAATTTTCTACTTACATTTTCATTTTCATCTTGCGATTTCAGGTCCTCATTGTATAGGTTAACCCATTTTTTTTACAATAGTTACCTACCGTCTTGTCATTTAAACCATAAATTTTGGCAGCCCCTCTAAGTGTGGCTTGACCAAGTCTCACTTTCAGTACGGTATTTTTCATTAGTTTTATGTCGAACTTCGTTCTAAGAGTTTTTGTAACATAATGTCTCACCATCTGTAACATAAAGAAAATTATAGGCTGAATAGTTTATAAAATTTAAATTGTACAAGCATGAGTACAGAACTATATGATAGTTAGCTACAAGAGATGAATTTGTAATTCTATTAAACATAAAATGAGAAATTGCGAAGCGAAATGGACTAAAAATACAGACCTTCTATGGCGATACGGTGCTAAAAAAAACTGCTGGGGCACATTTACGCATCGACCTCAGGGCACGTTTACGCGCGTTCTTACTGCGTAAACGTGCCCCGACGTCGATGCGTAAACGTGCCCCGTCGTTACTTTTTAGCTTATTTTTAATGTACAACCAAATACAATAACATTTCCGTCAAAACAATTACATTTTAAAAAAAAGCATTAAATTCTGCGTTTGTTCATATATTTGTTTATCTTTAACAAAGTATTATTAGTTCACAATAAGGTTTAGTAAGCTGAACACAAAATTTACTCACCTTGGCAGAAAACAGATAATCCTCGCTGCGCGCTAGTCAGAAGCTCGACTGATGCTAAAATTCTTGTGAGAAATATCCGATAGGTGTCTGGATGAATCTATCGTCACTGATGTTGAGCAAACTACAACACGTTTCTGAAAAAGTGCGCTGCGTAAACGTGCCCCATGCGTAAACCTGCCCCGGCCTCCCCTACCCAATGAGGAATCAGATACTTACGTCCCGCTATTCCTATCCGAAAATTATTCGTATTGCGGGCGAGGAATTTGCGTTATCTCAGAAATTCGTAAATCGTAATAAACTCGCGTTATAACCATTTCGCGTAAAACGAATAGCATTATAGCACGAGTCTACTAAACTGTATGCACACGACCTTTTATGTTGGTGTAGAAGGATTTTTATTATGCAAAAATAAATAATAATAGTTTGTACGAAGCTTTTTACTTTGGATTCGCACTTCCCGTGGATTAGTAATAATACCCCCCCTCCTTCGCCATTCTTAATTACGAGAAAATCACACTAAAATCTTTAAAGTTAACTTGAGTCACAGTTCTTGGGTGTTCAATAAAGTTTTTTTTTTGAAAATAAAATAATATTAACAAAACAAACCCTAACCAGTTCGCGAAATTTTTACATAATTTTCTTCGTTAAGAAGATCGTGTTCAGAGGACGCTCTCTCTGGAAGGTTGATTTTACACAACACTTGTTTTCTAATACATACGCATTGTGGTATTGTTCCCGTTCCACAATATTACATTTAATTCATCTTTTAACATCAAATTTAGATAATTCATTTTGTTATGGGTGCATGGTTTACGATCGATTTATCAATGTTTTGGAACCGAGAGCGCAAACAAAACATAGTAGGTGTTTTCAGCGGGCGTTATCTCTCGGAATAAATAAACAAAAAAACTTCCTTTGATTTCAGATTGTTCACAACTAACCACTCGATACGTAAATTCAGAATCCTATTTAGCTTTTGAAAGAAAAACTTCTCAAAAAAGAAAAAGAAAATAAAAAAAGAAAAGAAAAAAAAAGACAATCCACTATAAAAATTGCATGTTCTTCTTTTACACTTGATCAGCTAAAACAAGCGAGAAGTGACAAAACAAACAAAAAAAAAAAACTGGTACCGAATGTAAAATAACCTATCAGCATAAGACTATAGCAAAATATACGGTTCAATTCATAAAATTTTAGGCGAAGCTTGGGCAAGCAGTAAGTTTAAGCAGTAAGTTAGCTCGCCTAAGCCTAAGGCAAAAATACATTGGATACATCACCTATTCCATACTAACGAGTTCTAAAAAGAAGGAAACTGCTGTCTCTGGCTTAAATAACCGAGCTGGCGATGACGTACATGTATTTCTGCCTCAGCCCTATCTTAGGGCGGTGTAATTTATTTCATAAAGAACTAAGTGATTTAAGAGTAAAAAAACGAGGGTTAGAAGGAAATTAAGCGCATTCTTTGTGGGCGAACGAGGGAAAAGAAAAATCAAACGCATCTGAAAAGAATGACATTGTAAAATAAATGGAATAACTATAGCATTTGTAGTGTGAATTGACTAAAAGCGCAATTGATGCCTGACTAGTTTAATTTCCTGCATCTAGATGGCAGCACATAGCTTCTATGCTTTTTGAGGGAGTCCCTATATTTTTAACAACGGGGTCTTCCAGATTTATTTTTAAAAATGTATTAATTCTTCAGTTGGGCGGCAAATGACAATTAAAAAATGACGGACAGTGAGGTGTTTCTTTAACCGACTGTATTTGTGTCAGAAATCACTTTATCAGATTGTTCAGACATTGGTACTTCTGTTTTGTAAAAATGTTTTCAATACTTTCTCTATGTACAAATGAAAATCTAATGTGCATTTCTGCACAAAATCATATCAATTCTTTTTATTTAGAAAAATAAATGAAGATAATAAATTTATCTTACAGCAGATTTTGTGCGAATTTTCATTTTTCATTAAACATTACATTGTGTTAGAATTTGTGCTGCCATCTTTTGCACAATTTTGTAAAAAACTTGTAATACTTATTTTGATTTTTTGCTTTTTATAAAAATTCCAAAACTTTAATAATTTATAGAATGAATCATTTAATAATCTCCAAATTTAAAAAGCATCCAAGTTCCCTTGTCATACTAATTTGATGTGATTTCTAATATTTATTTGGATTGTATAGTTTATAGTAGTTTCCAAAATTTTAAATTATTTACATATGGTTATATATGGTTATTTACGTACATATGGTAATAGTGCAAAAAGTATTTACTAATACCTTGACTCTAGATAATTCGTATAAGTTTTCTGTAATAATTTAACGGACACAGGTCCTTATTTAATCATGGTTAAACTGGGCTCACTCCCAAGGGCCAAGTCCCAAGATATATGCGCCCATTTGTTTTCAGTGTTAGAAGAAAAGAAAAAAAAAATGTGCTTGAGCACAAACTTACTAAAAAACGAAAAAATTGTTAAAATGTGTTTTGTATCTTTTTTTTTTAATTTCTAAGTTGTTTGATTTATATAAATATTCTGTACATGTACATAAACTATTTTAAAGCATACACACGAATTATATTGCAGTTTGCAAATATAGAGAAAATGTTACAATTAAATTAGAAAAAAAAATCTGAGCACTTTTAGTTACTCTCGCATCACTAATCTTTACAGTTTTGAATTTAAACATTTGAAAAGAAAGCTACAAATGTTAGTTGTGGTAAGTGGGGCCCCTTTCTAGAGCAGTTCATTTTTGAAAACTTATACAAAAGTTTTGAAACAAGATATTTGAATATACGGGGTACCCACAAATAACTGACGCAAAATTTATTTGTGCATAATTTACATTCAAGATGTTTTTTACTGTTGGCAACGTTTTATAGTTTCAGGTTAATTCTATGAGCAATAATGCAGACGATTCTTTGAGTTAAAATCCATTTTATTCTTTGCATTATCAAGATGGATACTAAACGCCGTTAAATCTTCGAATTGCATTTAAAACGTAAGCAGAATCGTGGTTTTTTTTTTTAAATTGAAGTATTTGAATGTGTCAAAGAGATTAATTGAAAGAACTTTAAAATTGTTTAAAGAAACAAGTAGTGTAGAAGTAAGGCATAGTGGTAGAAAAAGCGAAATGTAACGAATAAAAAAAATTAATAAAATGTGCCCGTGAAAGAGTGCCTCTGTAGGTGCATGCCGCTGAAGAAACCTTTCTAAAAAGATTGCCAACTGTGGTTAAAGGCACGATAATAGAAACCATTACTTAAACATTGATTAACAACTATGTTACTTTCATTTAACATTTATTTTATCACCATAGAAAAAAAATTGTGTATTACAGTAATAATTTTTTTCTGAACCGTCAGTTATTTGTGGGCACCCTGTAATATTGTTGAATTATTTGATCTTTGACATAACTAATGAACACAACTTCAGCATTATTTCCTAAATCAATGCATTAAATATTTTAAAAGATTACATGCTTTAAAAAATGATGTGAGTGATTCTCTTACACCATAGGAAGGGGTAAGTAGGTCATCCGCATTTTTTTTAAATTTAAAGTGATCCTATCTAAAAATGGCGTTTATGGGAATTTCAGTATTAAATTTTTTTTAAGTGCATCCTTTAACGATATATCTTCTTGCATTCAAATCCATATGACAGAAATTTATAAAACAAAATACAAAACAATTACTTACATCTGTGAACTTAAATAAAAGATTGAAAAACATAACGGAGTGGATTAAGAACATTTTTAGTAAAATAGATAAAAATTATTAGTGGAAAAAAATGGAAACATTTAATGGCAGCGTCTATTTGAAGTTCGCTGAGGGAGAATTTCTACCCCTTCATCTTTAGTTACAATTCAAACATCATCTGCATCAAACAAACAAAAAGTGTAGCTATATCTATTTTTTCTTGCAAATTTAGAGGTTTTTTACTATTTGTGACATTTTTTTAAAATTAGAGTTTTATAATACTTTATGGTTTTAGTTGATGGCGCATGAGTTATAGGCTCAGCTCTCGAGTATGGCTGATATAAAGATAAGACATTTTTATACAGGATTTTTTTTCTCTTTAACCTTCTGTGCGGATCCATTAGTTTTTCCTTTTTAGCCTACTTTCCCGTTAAAAATAAAAGAAAGACGAAAAAAGTATTAAAACTAGCTTAATGCATCTAAAAAATATCGCCAAGTCCAAAAAATATCGCCAAGTTAAAAAAATAAAAACGTAAAATGAAATTAAAAATTTGAAAGTAGGGTATTGAGATGGGGAATTTGTGTGTCGGTCGGTCGGTCTGTCGGTCGGTCTGTCTGTCCCCCCCCCTAATAACTTTTGAATGAACATTCCGATTTGGACAAACTTTTTTTTGTTGGAAAGATCTCGGCGAGTACAGCTTTTTCGATTTGAACAATTTTTGGTTCAACTTTGAACCGTTCAAACAACCTGTCCCGCGATGCTAACTTTTGAGTGAACAGTCCGATTTGAACAAACTTTTTTTTTGTTCGAAAGATCTCATCAAGGATACTTCATTCCCGTATTTACATTTCCGATTTAAACAATTTTTCGTTCAATATTGAACCGCTCAAGCAAGCTGTCACCCCTAATAACTTTTGAGTGAACAGTCCGATTTAAATAAACTTTTTTTTTGTTCGAAGGATCTCAGCAAGTATACTTCATTACCGTACTTAAATTTTCAATTTGAACATTTTTTCGTTCAACATTGAACCGTTCAAGCAACCTTTCCCCACCTAATAACTTCTGAGTGAACCATCCGAATGGAATAAACTTTTTTATTGTTTGAAAGATCTCGGAGAGGCTCATTCCCATATTTCGCTTTTTGATTTGAACCATTTTTCGTTCAATATTGAACCGTTCAAAAAAAAAAAATTTAACATTAGCGCCTACGGGGAATTGAAGTTGAATGTTGATCCTGAACTTAAAGTCGGATTTCCTTCAAACTAACTTTGTAAGAAAATGGTTTTGATAAATAATGTTTGTAAAGTACTTTTCTGAATAATCTTCTGTGAGGACTCTGATTCCGACTCCGACTCCGAAAACATGGCGGAAATGCAGGCTCAGAAAAAAAATGACTGACTGTGCAGACGATTTTTTGTTTATTTATTCATTTGTTTTATTGAATTTTATTATTATTATTATTATTATTTTTTGGCAGACGATTTTTTTTGTAACAAAACTGTTTCATTCACGAGGGCATTTTATTCTTTATTTATATTTAACAACTGGCAACGGATTAAAAGTGAAATTCGAGACATTTTATCAACGGACGAGTTTTTTTTTCTTTTTTTTTTTCTTTCTTTGATAAAATGTGTTTTGATGTACTTTGTACTTTTAATTTTTTTTTTGAAAACAATTGAGGAATTTTTCTACGGAAGAACTGTAACAGTTACATTCTTTAAAAGGTGCGACAAAACTTTATTTATTCATTTATTTACTTTTTATGTGTCTATTTTATCTGATGAGAGGGGTATATTTTGCTTTTAGAAATCAGCTTTAAGTGCTAAAAAGGTATGTTTGACATAATTTTTAGTCTCAGATAATCAAGAGAATAATGATCAGATGCTAGAATGCCGATGTCGATGTACGGGAAAGTAGGCTCGTTTAGTTCTTGACAGAACTTCTTGTTAGATCTTTAAGGTCGTTTTCTTCATTTTCCCCCCACCAACTACCATTACGGATTCACGTGTTGAATACGAGCGTTAGAGCTTTTTTTCTTTTTTTTAACAACATTTATACTTTTCTTTTAAACTACTTTTTAACTTTACACGACAACCTTCAAACACCTTTTCCATTTTTAGCATTACTCAGACCTTGGGACTTGCGAAGGGGGGAAAACGACTCAATTCTCAGGGGAATTCTTTCTGTTAACAGTCTTGTCAGCAGAAATCTAAGGGAAAGGGAAAAACGGAAATATTTCCCTTTTTCACTCTGGACTAAAGCAACGCCTCCTAAATACTAAATGCCTGCAACTTTCTGGATTTTAGCACAGAGCAAAGTTTCGTCCTTGGTTCACGATACACTGCCATCTTCCGGGGTTCTTCGAGAGAGAGAAATTAACGATTGGTTCATTTCTAAATTTAAATTTAAAAATCAACTAATCAAAAAATTTTATTCGAATATTGTTTGGATCCATCGCCAATAGGGCATGCTAAAACTCCCATAGTTCCTAGCGCGCTTTAGCGGGATTGGTGTAAGTTACTTCCGGCTATTCTGCCGCATTCGTATTATCATAGAAACTCCCGTCAGAAGTACCGATGCGTCTTCTATGCTCTTTTGACAACTAAGTTTCTTTTTTTTTTTCGTTGTTGTTCAAAGAGCTGTGTGTGATGATTTCTTTCAAAATATCAACGTTTTAATCACAGACATATTGTGGACAGTATTATTTTTAACACCCTTTCTGCTGCGATTCCAACTGAAATAGTTGATTGTGTGACCGAGTGCAATTATCTTAGAGCATAAATAGCAATTTTATACTAATACCAAATAACTAATAGCATAGGGATTTCTGCCCTGAAATGTGCATTTTTTTACACATTAGAAAACTTGTTCAAAATAAACTAACGTTACTCATTTTCTTTTCTTTTTTCGGTTGAAGGCGAAATGAGTTGAAAATTCTTTCCAGAAAATATTCAAGTCGATGCTTTGTATTTTATGTTTTCATTTCAGTGCTTACAAGATCGATTCCGTTTTGCAGTTTTCTAAAAAAATAAATAAATAGAAACTATGGGGGGGGGGGGGAGACAAATATAGCTTACTGTAATATGCAGCCGAAATAAATAGTAAATACTACTTCTACTGAACCTTACTGTCAGTGGTATGCACTACATATATTTTACCTTTTTTTTAAAACAAAAATTTATGTTTTAAATCATAGTATTTTTTTAATTTTTGATTCATTCGCTTTTTTTTTTTTTTTTTGATATAAAAGTTGTCTTATCTAGTTGCTGTTGTTATTAAGATGTATTAATATTTGGATATTCATATTACTTAATTTCAAATTAAAAATGTTACTAAAGTGTTTATTAGTTATACTAATATTTGAAAATTTTATATTTGAATTAAATACATATTAAGTCTGTTTTCTTTTCAACTTAAACCCCAATTCCTTTTAAAATTAATGTATTTTTAGCTGCTGTAATTACTTTTTGTCTGTCTTTAGTTGTTAATCCTTAGTTTCAAATTTATGAACAAATTATTTTTCTTGGGAAGGGTGATAACAATCCTTTAAATTAAAAAAAAGAAATTTTGGGTGTTTAATAATTATGTTACAGGAATTTGGGGGGGTCAACACTCCACCCAAACCCTTGGTTCAACATTCTTGGCGGCATTTTTTACATGTAAGGCCTGTGAGACCCCCCCCCTCCTAAAAGTAAATTTTGTCTGCTCTCATGATATAAATATGTCCTGTTAGCGTATTACTGAGATACATTTC
The DNA here is from genome assembly GCA_038373865.1 of Uloborus plumipes. NCBI lineage: Eukaryota > Metazoa > Arthropoda > Arachnida > Araneae > Uloboridae > Uloborus > Uloborus plumipes. The sequence continues at coordinate 55,211 of JAXGGA010003347.1, read as the reverse complement.
ACATCCGTATAGGAATTTGTGTGATCTTTGAACAGAACTTGGGTTTTAACTACAATAGATGAAATACATCTTTTTTTTTGTAGTTCGGTTGAATTATTATATTTAGCTATCATTTTTAATCCATTTTAACTAGTTTCGATTTTTTTTTTTTTTGTAATATCTTGTTTAAAATTTTTCCTAATTGCTCTAATTAGTTTGTATAAATGATTGAATACCATAATTTTAGTTTTTGTATTAGCCAGGGGGTAAGCGAAGTAGAAATACTGTTGAAAAATTGTTTCCCTTATTTGTGTTCTGGTTTAATATTTTTTATTTTAAATATATGTGTGAGCTTTCAACGTTATTTAATTTGAATGTGCTTTGGTGAAATCGGCCGGTTTGCCTACTACTTTTCAGCTAGCTAACTGCTTTAAATAATTTATTTTTATGAAGAATAAAATATAAAAATAATTAATAAATCAGAGTCTAATAAATAAGATAATAAATACGAGTTTATTATCAATCTATTTTCTATTATCAAATTTCAGACATTTCATTGGAAAATAGGGTAATAATTTAGATGAAAAAAAAATTAATAACATTAAAAGCATGTACCGTTCGATGTGTGCATGTTTTATTTATTTATTTCTTTTAAGAGAAGAATGGTAACCTTTTGCACATAATTACACGTTACATTTTGACCATCAACTAGAGAAACGTACATTTAGCAAGAAAATAGACTGCAACATACGCATGCATTTCAGTACAAAATATTTGAGTATTATTTTGAACCTCGAAATAAATAAATCAATAAATAAATAAATATTTTTTAAAAAAGTTAATAATTAAATTACTAAATAGTTGTTCGCTATAATGAGAAAATAATTAACTTGAAAGTAAGAATATTTTATGTTAGCTGCAGAATGATTGAAGTCTCAAAACTTTTTTTTAATTGATAGCTTTAATCATCATTTAAAATACTATCAATACTTCCAAGCAATAAATACCGTTTTAGAAAGCTGTTTTAATTTTTAAAAGTTTTAGTTCATACACCCTTGTGCAAATTAATTGAAACAAAGTATTTTTTTCATGACTTTAAAATTATTGCTATTATTCTTCACCGATTATACTAAAATTAGTAAAAATATGGATGAGATACTTAAATCCTTTATCTATCATCAATTTCCACTAATCAGAAGCTTATCTACTGTTCGAAGGCACCGTATTGTACCCGTCGGCCAGCCTATCGGTTTATGAAGAAACAGCTTCTGACCCCACCAATGAAGAAAAAGCGCTACTTGTGGGTGTTAAAATATAATAATTGCGCAGCTGAAAATTGGAGGAAAGGGCTATTTACTGATAAAATTCATTTCATTATCCAAGGTCAACGAAATCAAGACGTACGGAGATCTTCAGGTGAAAGAACTCAGGATTGCCACATGAACCCATTTTCAAATCACCCTCAAAAGATGTTTTGGGGTTGTCTCGGTTACAATGGGGTTGGTTCTTTGCAGAATGTTGATGGTATGATGTATTCTGAGCAATCTATTGCTCTTCTGGAAATAAAAGGCTTTACCAGTGTTGAAGAAAGGATACCCACATGGAACGGCGTTTTCCAGTAGGATTTAGGCCTTTGCCATACATCCAAATGATCAAGAAATTCATGTCTGAGAACCAAATTGAGATATCTGAATAGTCTGAGAACTCTCCTGCTACCAATCCAATCTAGAATCTTTGGGCTATATGCAAAAATCGACAATTGCATAAGGACTGTTCAACTATGGAGAAGCTAATCACTGCTCTAATTCATGAACACACATATTACAAATGAGTGCAAAAAACTGATTCCGTAGCGAATCGTGTCCAAATGTTCACAAAGAGTTGTGGAGATCATATTATGTTGTAAAAACTTTTGTTTTTATATAAATTTAAACAAAATAGTTCTTTTCTTAGTTTTCTCAATTTTTCGAGTTTGTTTCAATTAATTTGCACAAGGGTGTATTTTAATGTTGAAACAGTAAAATTTTTATCTGAAAGATATTCCCTTAAGATGAATTTAGCTTTGTAAAAAAACTATCTTTCTCATCGCGTAAGCTCTAGCACGTTAATCGAATAGCCGGACGTAAAGAATACCAATTGTACATGTTGCGCCACCTAGCGACAAAGTTTGTCCCAAGCATGCCCTATAGTTGCAAAATGCCCTTGGTTCACAAAGCACTGCCATCTACCGGAGTTCTTCGAAAAATTAACGATTGGTTCATTTCTGAATTTAAATTTAAAAATTATCCAATCAAAAAATAACAACGGCATTATCAGATTGCCGCAAAGTGGCGTTTAAAGTGGAATCCCATCTCGACGGTAGCGAAGCAAATGTACTAGGCATTTAGTATTTAGGAGGCGTTGACTAAAGTCAACTACCGAGCAACTCGTTTCTCCGTTTATCCCAAAAATTCACATAAATAAAATTTTAAACGACTGAATAATTTTTAACTCCTCGTGATCCCTCGTAGGAATAAGCCCGTCCAGCTGAAGGCACATCAGTAATTAGGTCATAAATCCATTTTGTTAAAACTGAAGTTCTGCTAACAAACATACGAATGCCATTCCTCCCCTTTTTGCAAATATTAACTAGTTTTGAATGAGGAAAATACTAGGTTACCCGCGCGCTTTCGCGCTGGATAGCGGTAATTAAAAATTTGATTTTCTCTAACGGTCATTTTTCGAAGAACAGACACTAAGTGAATGGTTATTTTTCGCTAATTAAAAAGAAAATGAAATCATGCCAGTATTATGAAGTATTAAGGAAACCAAAAAACAAGAAAAAAAGCACATTTAAAAAATATTGCTAAAATAAACTTTCTTTTTTGCTCTTAATGCAACAGTAAAACTAGTTTAAAATCCTACAACGAGTTCTAATAATATATATTCTCGGAAATTTGGATAACAATCAACTGGTAAAAAAAAATTAATTAAAAGCGACAAAATCTACAGCATAATCAAATATGATATTTTCACGTTTTTAGGGCAACGTTTTATCCAACTGCGCCACTACGACCTTTTTTTTTACATGCTATTAATTGAAAAAATGTGTAATAAAAACGGATTTAAAAAAAATACGAAAAGCAATTTTACGGCTGTAAGTCGTTTTTTCCTCTATAGCCGGTACGATAAACTTTAAAAGGAGGTTTAAATCATGAAATTTTATGAAGAAATAAAGGAGTTCTCACGTAATAACAAAATAACAGGTAAGAAAAATAATATAAAAGATATTTTTTAAAGCGCACAAGTAACACTGTGTTGATGTTATAAAAGGTTAATACAAGTGTGAGCCATGAAACGAAATGTCTTTTTCAAATTTTTTATGAAATTATGAAAATCCTTTCAACATATATGCATCTCCCATTGCTAAAATAACAAATAACATTGAAGTACAGTTCCCAACCTTTTCCAGTACACTTATTTTTATTTATTCATTTATTCTTTTGGGGACAATGTTAGTGCATTTTAAACTAATGGGCCAACATATTACTGCAAAAACAAGGAACTGCAATGCTAAATATTTATTGACATTTACTAAAACGCCAATTTTTTATGCACCAAGAAACTGAGAATTGGCTTAAATTCTGAAATTGCAAAATTCAAAATAGTTTGCTCATTTTTTTACTTTAGTTCATGAAGATGAAATATTTATTTTGATAAATAAATTTACAAAATACGAAGGGAAAAACATGAAAGAAAATATTACTATTCATTACATTCACCTCTATTCAACTTTCTATTTTTTAAAAATCTGGGTTTATAATTTATTTATACACTTTTGAATTAGGCCGGCCATTAAAATGACGCAATTGTTCAGACACTTGCATAGGAAAACATTTTGGATGTCGAAAGAGTTAACAATGAGAACGTGAAATAACCTTGAAAACTTTAAAGACTAATGAAATTCTCGTATGTTACTCAAAATATTCCTAGTATTTAAAAGACATATTTAAAATTAACAACAAATGTTTTAACCGTAAAATGAGTATAATGACTTCATTTTCAAAATATTGTTATTTATTTTTTCTCTTGAAAAGCACAACTCTCAATAAAATTATTTTATTATTCTCAAAAGCATTGTTTCCACATATCTTTTAGTTTCATAGCATGTTAAAATGAATGTGTAAAAATTACGTAAAAACTGTTTCTTGGTTCATTACTGCTTTAGTTTGACGCAAATGTGAAGTATGCTCTCCCGATGGAGTGTGGAAGAATAAAGTCCAGTTAACAAATGCTGTGCGAAATATTTTACTTTATTTTTCTAAACAACCACGCAACCATTAAATATTTAACTTAAGAAATTATGCTTTATGATTTCTATGTTTGTGACACACACGTACCCTCTCGCAAATTGTCATCTAATTGTTTTATTGTTTTGTTAAAGTTTTGAAAATGCATAAAAAGTTCTAATAGTTGAAGAGCTTGGGAGATGAAGGGGTTAAGCGACAAAACAGAAATTGCGAGTAATTAAAGTTTAAATTTTTATTGATGCAGTTTTTTTTTGTTTTCTGGTTTTGTCGTTAGAGTGCGTATGAAATCGGTCTAATAATGGGGTCTGGTCTAGTCTCTGCCCAATACGTAAAAATTCTCCGCATTCAAAACCAACCCGTGACGTCATTTTAACGTATGTAGCGAGACCCGCTAGTCTCTGCCCTTTTTTTCCGCACGCAAAATACGTACTCTAAAATGTAAACATACGGAAAATTTACGCCGTCTTCTTTCTGGCGGAAAACCATTTTGCGTACTTAAAAATCAAGATGGATGCCGCGTTTGCTGCGTTGGATTAGCAACTAGAAGACGTTGAAAGATTGGAAACGATAGAAAGAAATGGTGTTTAAAGACCAATTCAATGCTTTCGAGCTTTCAGATCGCAGATTTGTTAAACTTTTCAGGTTAACAAAAAATTTAGCGATTGACCTCACGGAAGATATTAAAGATAGTTTTCCCGCCGGAGGACTACCAGCTCACTTGCGGGTAAGTACTTTCTTCATTATTTTGCAAACAAAACATCATTTTTAATGCTTTGCGTCCATTTATAGAGTAGTAGCAAATCTTGTTCGCGCCTTACGAAAATTGCTGTTTATTTTTTTCGCACAGATTCCTTTTATTCAACCATATTAAATCAACCAAAAAACGAAAGAAATCTCGACCTGGCCGTTTCGGATTTTCATGTAACTTTCGGGAATCCTACCCTTGAACAGTGCCGTATTTACGTATGGGCTTAATGGGCTATAGCCCAGGGCGGCACGATTGGGGGGGGGGCACTTTTTTCATGCAAAATGAAGACTTTTTTTTTAGACAGCAGGGCGGATCGGCCGCGAGAATTACATCAATTAATTGAATTAAATACTGTTCTTTGTTAATAACGCTGTGTGGCCGGGCTTTGCACGGTTTACCTTGAAAATACATTTTATGTCAAGTAAATAAAAAAGTTTTTTTTTTACAACTCTGAAATTCAACACCTCAAGGGGGGGGGGGCAGTTTCAAAAGTCCAGGGCGGCCTCACGTCTATTTTTTTATATTAAAAAATCTATTATTCATAACACTGTTCGACAAAAAAAAACCTTGAAAATGCTTCTGGTATTTTGAAGGCTGATTCTTATGTAAAATGACCCCCTGAATCCGAATATGACCCCCGTTTTCCCCCATCACGTCCCAATTTTTTTTTAAACGCCCCCTTTTTTTTTCATTTTTCCTTAGTTTCAGGGCTATAATATTTTTTTTGGAGGGGAAAGGAGCCTTATATTCACCAATAAATTTTTTTGGATGTCAAGAGAGACTCAAAGTTTAAAATCATGAGCACCGAGAAAAAATCGGGGAACTTGGGGGGGCGTGGCCCCCCAAAATATTTGAAAAATCACCAAAAACGATCTTTTTATTCTAGTTTCTTTAAAAAGACCTTTAAAACATTTTTTTCGGTGCAGAACCAGAGTATAGGATCCGCTCCTATGGCTCCTGGGTCAGAAAAAATTTTCACGCTGTAAAATTTTTAAAAAAAAATAAAATAATGCTTTAAAAATCGCACTTTGCACTCGAGTTTTAAAGCAGGTCTTCAGCCAAAAAAAAAACAAAATTGTGGCTGATTCTTATGTCAAATGACCCCCTATTTCCAAATATGACCTCAGTTTCCCTCCTCCACCCCCTCTTTCCAGAGAGTCCCCCCCCCCCAATTCAGAGTCATTTTACTAATTCGGAGGGGAAAAGTACATTACGTAACCCGTTAACATAATTCTAAAAGGCAACAGAGGTTCAAAGTTCAAAATCATGTACATGTGTACCAAAAATATAAACTAGGGCGGTATACCTCCCCCCTCCCCCCCCCCCAAAAAAAAGAAAAGAAAATTCAATACTCTGATTTTTCACAAAAAAAAAAAAAGGTTTAAAACGTCTCTTAGAAAAACAAGAAAAGAAGATTTTTTTTTGGGGGGGGGGGGGTACACCGCCATAGTTTATATTTTTGGTACACATGTACATGATTTTGAACTTTGAACCTCTGTTGCCTTTTAGAATTATGTTAACGGGTTACGTAATGTACTTTTCCCCTCCGAATTAGTAAAATGACTCTGAATTGGGGGGGGGGGGAACTCTCTGGAAAGAGGAGGTGGAGGGGGGGAACTGAGGTCATATTTGGAAATAGGGAGTCATTTGACATAAGAATCAGCCACATTTTTTTTTTTTTTTTTGGCTGAAGACCTGCTTTAAAACTCGAGTGCAAAGTGCGATTTTTTAAAGCATTATTTTATTTTTTTAAAAAAATTTTACAGCGTGAAAATTTTTTCTGACCCAGGAGCCATAGGAGCGGATCCTATACTCTGGTTCTGCACCGAAAAAAATGTTTTAAAGGTCTTTTTAAAGAAACTAGAATAAAAAGATCGTTTGGTGATTTTTCAAATATTTTGGGGGGCCACGCCCCCCCAAGTTCCCCGATTTTTTCTCGGTGCTCATGATTTTAAACTTTGAGTCTCTCTTGACATCCAAAAAAATTTATTGGTGAATATAAGGCTCCTTTCCCCTCCAAAAAAAATATTATAGCCCTGAAACTAAGGAAAAATGAAAAAAAAAGGGGGGCGTTTTAAAAAAAATTGGGACGTGATGGGGGAAAACGGGGGTCATATTCGGATTCAGGGGGTCATTTTACATAAGAATCAGCCTTCAAAATACCAGAAGCATTTTCAAGGTTTTTTTTTGTCGAACAGTGTAATTAATCAGTAATTAATTTCTGAAATTCGTTAAAAAACATTTGTTTTTCTTGCTGGCAGTGTTGTAAAATATTATAACTCAAGTTCTATGAGAGGTACAGAGTTGCACATTAGCTCATTTTAATAACAATTATATGCGCTTTAATTTGATTTGTAACGACAATATTTCGAGGAAAGATTTTCTCACAAAAAAAAAATAAATAAATAAATGACACTGTCAATTAAAAATTTAGGCCCAAGGCCGACAATACTTTAGAGGCCCCCTTCTGTGCTCTGCCTTTTCAAGTCACCAAAAAAAATCTTTTTCGCAGTGGCGATACAAGGGGGGGGATAATTAAATAATACTCTATAAATGGACGTAAAGCATTAAAAATGATGTTTTGTTTGCAAAATAATGAAGAAAGTATTTACCCATCCCCCCTTCAAGCTCAATGGCGCGAATTCCCCCCCAAAAAAATTTCACAACCCTCTTGTGCTTTTTATTTTTTTTCCTCTTTTTTATTTCTTTTTTCTAATATTATTTATTTATTTTTTAAATTATAACTATTATTTTTTCATGTATTAACTTTTTAAAAGTACAAATTATGCGCAGAATATAATCGCTTTTTTTCTCTACCACACATTTCAAGCACACACTCACACACACACACGAAAAAAAATTATAATTTAAATAAAAAAACTAAATTAATAAATAATTTAAATAAATAAATCAGTTTTAAAAAATCCCCCCCCCCCTAAAATTTTGTTGGCGCAACTTGCGCCATAATCCTCCCTGTGGGCACCCCTGAGGGGGGCGATTTTTGGGGATCATTGTATGGAGCTCTGCAAGGCCCTATGCAGTTGCACTGTATGCATTATGTCTAGCCCTGATACTGTTTTTTATATCCATTTTAGCTCAAGAGTTTTAAAGCTAATTCTCAAGAAAGAAATCTTTTTTACTTAACATAAAATGAACTAAATAAGAGAAGTGCTAATTAAGTATCAAAAGAGATTGTTTTTATTTTTCAATTTATGAATCATTATTTTTTTCTTAAAAATACATAATTCTTCAATGCTGTGCATCAGTTTTTAAAAAATTAGCGGCCCCTTAGGAAGATGAGGCCCTAGTCCCAGGCCTAGATGGCCTGTGCCATAATCAGGCCCTGGCAATTGTGTTAATTAGGGCCTGTAGTACTTGTTTTTAATTCCATATCCAGCACAAAAATATTTTAAATTAGATTCTGAAAAATATTATAGTGTTATACATATTCAGGAGCCCCGAAGGGAGGTCATGAGAGTTTTCCTCATTCGGCAAGCTCGAAATGACAAGTCGGCAAATTCAGGAACAGTATTACTTTTTTGTGAAGCTGCAATATCTTCCTGTTTTTACATAATTTTGTTGCCTTTGAAAATAAGAAGACCCGATTTATAAAACTCAATTCGGCTGTTGTCAAATGACCATCATGCTTTAAATTGTGACAGATGCAATATTCTATGATATGTCATACAGTCAATACGCTTTAATCTGTATATATGTTAACAACAATAATTTATAAATCATGAAATCAATTGTTTTGACTATTCAAAATACACTCCCGCTGTTATTTATCTAAATTCCAATATTTGTCAATGATTTTTTTAGTGACACCCATTGTCTTTTCTCATAAGTAATAGAAAAGGTCTGTGTGTATGCAAACAATGGAAAACAAAAGTAAAAGCGTTGTCTGCCGAGCATTGCCAAGTCAACGATTACGATACGCGCCGATCGTAACGCTAATTTTCGATTGGCTGATTTGGATCGCAATAAAGGCATGGCTTAATATTTTTCAGTACGCCGAATGTTAACGTACGTTCGGAATATTTGGGCAGAGACTACGCGATTACCGCACGTACGGTTATCAGCATACGTTATTAGAGTTCGTTACGATGCGTGCGTACGTTGACGGCATGATTAACGTACGTAAATTTACGTATGGGCAGAGACTAGACCCCAATATCTACTTTTTGATATACTAAGTTTTATTTGCTTAATTGTATCCATTGCTTACCATTGTCCAGAGTGTCCATTTTTTTAAATGTAACTTAGCACCTTCATCCTCCAAACCCTTCAATTGGCAGATAAATAACGACATAAGAAGAAATTTACCCAACAGTGTCAGAGCTCTTTTAATATTGATTTTTTAAGGTGGGGGGCCTTATCGCGAAAAACAAAAGAATAGATTATGAAAAAGGGGACCAGTCATTGTAGGGCGCTGTTCCTGCATACTCAAGAAAAGTAACATTCAAATTATTTTCAAAATTTACTTTTCCCATTACTTTGTTCAACGGTTCTAATCAGCTTTTTAGGAAAGGGAAGTAGATTCCGTTCGACTATGAAGGACTTCCCCCTTTGGCTTTCTCCCAGGAAAAATACAGGGTCACATGAAAAGTAAGTAAAAGCAATCAGTACAAACTAAATCTTTCCAGAAAAATGACACACAGGGATTTTGAAGAAAATTTCAGACACATTTTATTTTTTGCAATTCCGGAATAGCACACATCATAAATTTTCGACACTTTACACCAATAGTATCAAAATCAAAATGTTCAAACAGAATATCCTGGCCTCATTTATCATTTAGGATAAGCACAACAAAAACACTTATCGTCTCTCCACTTACTGGGAGTATCAAAAACTAAATGACGAGAGACCCATAATGGCCTTTTTCGCCAATCAGGATAAACGCAATATAAAGGAGTCAACGTCTATTGCGAGACCTCGGACAGTCAAATTCAAACTTATTTTTGAGACGATAAAGGGAGGACGTACTTCAACAAAAATTATAATCAGTACCATTTCATAAAGAAATCAAACCTCGCATTAAAGATAGACATGTTTATAGAACAATACACTCAAGCCTCTCAAGGACATTTCATATTCTTCCAAAATTAAACAATCATCAGAGTGCCATGAAACTTTCCCGCAAAAAAAAAAAAAAAAAAAAAAAAAAAAAAAACACTTTGGTAAAAAATCAAACATGTCTCACATCAGCGGGGGCACAGGTGAGGGTACATCTGTGCAACGACTTAAAGTTTCCAACACACATGGAAAACCTCAAAGCAGGAGTTGTGCAAATTCATCAAAAAACAAACAGGAGCAATACCCTGGCTCAGAAGAGATGAACATCACAAAAACCGAAGAGAGTTATATCCAAGTTACCCTTTTTAAATTCCCAGGGTCTGATACTTAGCAAGGTGTCCGGATTCCGATCGAGGGCCTTCCACTACGTAGCGTGGCCGTGGTTTTGCCGTCCATCGTGGTATTCCGCTCCAAAGGAAGCAAAGCTAGCGTACTCGACCTTTAAGAAAATAGCAGCATGTCCAGTACCTCCTGCGGACGATAAAAGTCCCAGAAAAAGTGTTCGAAAAAACTGCGCTCACACGCACCGAATTTTTTCACTGTCCTTGAGTGCCCCACTCTCATTGGTTGAGAGTGGTGAACCGTTGAACAATCTGGAACCTCAAATCCCCGCTGTTAGCGGTTAGCTGCGTTCCCCTCGAAAAAGTCGTTGCAGCCCTGCAGACAGAAAAACGTTAGGAAACTTTTGCATTTCTGCAGACGCTGCATTACCGGGCTCGCTTTCTCTTGGGAAAAAGGGTGGGGGCAAGGCCGTATCCTGAGGGGAGCCCGACGGGCCCGGGCTTCCCCATGGAGGGCTTCCCCCGAAACCCGAAATGTTTTATAATAGAAAACATAAAAAAAAGTTTTCCTTTTTTTTTTCAATTTAAAATAGCAAAAAAAAAGTTTTTTTTCCTTTTAACTATTAAACGCGTGAAAATTTGAAAAAGGACAAATAAAAAAAAAGACAATTCAAAATCTCATTAGCTGACAAACATACTTGAAAACAAGACTCTCCATTAGCATTTCCAGCTCTCTTTCCCAAATCAATTCAGACTCAAGGGCAGTTTGATCGCGGCCCCCCTCCCCCATAAAACTTACACAACTCAGATTTTTACCCCCTAATCGCCGGGCCCCTAGTTTCGGACTAGGCTGAGATTGCTTCTCACCGCCCTGATTCAATTAAGAGGGTACTTTGTTAGTCCCCATTTATAAACATTTGTAACCCTCGAGGGATTTTAATAGCTAAACATGTCTTCAATCAACAAGACCACACAAAAAGATACGTTCACAGACCCTCTGCTTTGTTGGACGCTCACCAATCTTAGGCAAAAGTTACTTTAAAAAAAATTCCATAAACAAATGCTTAAAAACCTTGAAAACTTTGTTAAATGCAGCTGTAAACCGTGAATTTTAAAGTTCTGCGTAATGCAAAAATCATATTCCAGAATTTTTTGTAGCTTATTTTCAAAATATTTTTTTGTGACTCACATGTTTCATTTCTGACTATTCATTAAATACCTAATTTAGTATTTTAGAAGTTACTTTGTAATTGATTCCTTTATTAATATGTTAAGCACGAGAAAAAATATTACCCTACCGGTATTCTTTTTCGTTTTCTGCAGTACTAGTGACTGAAAAAGAAATTATCGTTATAAGTATTTTTAATATCAATTTTTAATCTTTAAAAGATGTGTCTTTCAAAGTTTTAACAATTTCGTAAGACTGTCCAATCAACTATTAAAACGTCAGAGACTGGAAAGTGCAAATGAAATGCTTTAAAGAATTTTAACTGTTCTAAAGTCTTTGAAAATCATTAAATACCTTTTTGAAACTCCTTTAAAAGTGCTTCAATCCTATTTCTTATCAAATAATTAAACTATGAAATAACTAAGTGGCCAGAATGTTACTCTCTCGTTAATTATTTTTAAAATCTCTACACTATTTCTTTAAAGAATTTTATGTGTTTTATGCTGTTGGTTATTTTATGTTACTAAGTTCTGTGTCTGTCGGTGAGTTGGGGAACTGATCAAAAACTACTATGTAACTATAGAGAAAACCGATGTAAGTAAGTGATAATGTGTTAATCTTTTCTCCTCCCTTGTCCATCCTCTCTGTCGCTTAATGTTAATCATTTGTTAAACTAAACATTTTTTTATGCTTTGATTAATCTTAATTTCAAAGGAATGCAGAAAATTTATGAGATTGTTGTTTGCCTACTTTTCCAACATGTTTTTGAAGTCCCAATTGCCCCATACAAGGACTTAAAATGCAGAATTTTAAAACTTTTTTTCAAAAATTTGCCCGGGGGAGAAACCCCCGGACCCCCTAAAGTTACGGATATTCTACCCCACTTAAAAAAGTTCTCATTGCATATCTCTCTGGATACCCCTAACCCCAATAAAGGTCAGTTCAAGAAAATAATAAGAATAAAGAAATGAAACACACACACACACATCAAACATCGGGGGGGGGGGGGGTCAGCTAGAAATTAGACTCATAACACACACAAAATGTATGTGTGTTTGGGCAATGTGCGAAACTGGGCCCCTCCCGAATTTTTTTTCTGGATACGGCCTTGGATGGGGGGTGCAGTGGTAAAAATTTCTATTGTGATGAACATCACAGGCTTGGGAGATGAAGGGGTTAAGCGACAAAACAGAAATTGCGAGTAATTAAAGTTTAAAATTTTATTGTTGCAGTTTTTTTGTTTTCTGGTTTTGTCGTTAGGGTGCGTATGAAATCGGTCTAATAATATCTACTTTTTGATGTACTAAAATTTATTTGCTTGATTGTATCCATTGCTTACCATTGTCCAGAGTGTCCTTTTTTTTAAATGTAACTTAGCCCCTTCATCCTCCAAACCCTTCAATTGGCAGATAAATAACGACATAAGAAGAAATTTACCCAACAGTGTCAGAGCTCTTTTAATATTGATTTTTTAAACAAGCAAAAACTTCTTAAATGCTTGAAAATTTTCTAAAAATTCAGTTTGATAGTTTTACTGCAGAGAAAAAAATAAAATTAAAATTAAAAGAAATCAGATGAAGAGAAAACGTAACATTTTTATTCATACTTTCATAATAATAATGGCACAAAACTTAAACCAGGTGGACATCGTCTTACATAGAATATATATACACGGAAAAAAGACCTTTTAGTGGGAAGAGGTGAATTTGGTGTATCGACAGCAAAGTTTTAGTACTTGGCTTTAAATTTGTGAGACATAACATTTAAATCTCTCCGATCAGGAACTGCCAGTCTGTTTCTTATTTTTTAAAGAAGATTTGTGATTGAACTGAAATTTGTTTGCACGAGGTATGAAGATGTAAAAGCTTACATAAATTTTCTTGTGATATTCCTAAATTAATATAAGTTATAGATATGTCTTTCTGGGACAGAAATATTGATACCCTTTCCTAAACTATCTTAAGTTCTTCATTAGTGCTTATTCCAATCAACTCTTCCTGTAAAATGTCGATTTTTCAATGTCATCAAAAATATTTAAAATCCACTAAGGCATCAGTGCCAAAAAGTTTTGAAAATAATAATAAAAATCTTGTCAAGCATGATCCTTTTCACATCCAGTGTACTTTGAAGTGTATATGGTATACTTCAAAATGAAAAGTAATTAATTGAAGCGCTCATCCTTTTCTTCATACAACTGTATAAATAATGTACAGTGTTAACCATTATTACGAATTTTGTGCATTTGTTACAAATAGTAGCAAATGATGCAGGCTGTTGCTCAGATTTTTTGCTAATGATCCTGGCTCGTGGATCCCTATTTGTATATTAATGGTATTTGTATATGCACCCCCAAATTTTTATTTCGTTTATACGGACCTCTTGCAAACTACAGGGGAACCCTGGGGGTCCTGTGGACCACCTCGGGAAACCCTGGTCTAAATCAAAAGAACAGAGCGCTCTGGGCTAAATCGCACTTCTACCTTAATGGTGCTCGTTAAAACGGAAGCCGTACTTATTCCGCCTTAAATCGGGTACATGTGTCTACTCGGGCTCAGATACCCGAGTGGTTTTAGAAACAGCAACAAACAACAGCAATGCTTATTGTATGAATAGAATAAAATCAAAGGTCGAACGCAGTTTCTTTTAGGGAAAGTATGCTTCATAAAAAAATGATTTAATAATAGATTCAAAATTAATACGTAAATTTTACACTACATTTTAGTTTTCAGAAGAGTTATGGGGCAATTGCTGAAATTTGAGGATTACGACTGTATTATGTGCGTCGCAACGATAAGATCTGACAAGTTTTCATTAATCGCCCCTTTGGGATAGCGACAAGGTGTAGTGGCCTGATCGGCAAGGCGTTATACTCCTAGAAGTTTATGGACTCGATGCGTGATGGTTCAAGACCTCCTGTGTAAGCTAATGGTGACCAGTACACGTTAAACCTACCATGGTCACAAAGCCTTCCACGTTCCACTCCAAATCAATACCTCCAGTCGTATTGGATCAGGAACTACTCGGCTTCTCCTCGGGGTTAAAAAAATATCATAATCTTCAAAGCCCCAACAAAACGGTTGAATCATATGAGTAGCAGGTACGGAGAACCCTGGAGCATTGTATGTTGCAGTTGCAAGGCCGGTATTAGAGCTACACATTGCAACTTTAACAACCGCTTTATGTGACCTGTTTTGAATCCACCCGTTTCTAGATCCGTGTGCATGTAGCGCGTCAGTATTGCGTTTGCGATCATATTTTCCTGCATGATTCTTGGTGGTTATCTTTTACTGTAATTATGTGCAGACTAGTTAAATAATAATTCTGGATCACCCTGAATATAGGAATTTATATCTTTTCATATTTTATTTTAAACCATTTCGTTTAAAACATGTTAGCAGAGTTACACTTCGATTTAAACTCAAAAAAAAAAAAAAAAAAAAAGAAAGAAAGAAAGAAAGAAATTCCATTTCTTAAAGACAGAGAAAAGTACATCATGAGAAAAAATCAGATAGCATACGTGCTTCTCAAGAGCGCTATCATTCGAAATTGGATCTAAAGGGAGTTCAGCAATCTTTCATGGCATAGGGGTAAAGTTCCTGCATTCGAATACTGGGTTTGAGGCCTGATTAAGTACAATCAAATCTTGCTAATAAGAGAAACCCCTTAAATTTTTAACTCCCCCAAAAACCCAAATTGTAACTTCATGCTCATCCAGAAGGGGGCCACGATGGTTTAGAGGTAGAGTGTTCTCCTCGTAAGCAAGTGGTCGCGGGATCGAGTCCCGCCTTGTCCATGGATGTTGTTTCAATCTCTCTGTCCTGTGTTTGTCAGGAGGCAAGGCGCATAGTACGCAGTCCTCATGCATGTCGAAGCTGATGACTTCTGCATTAAATAGAAAAAAATAAATAAAATGCTCATCCAGAAAAGCCTCACAAGAGGATTATTCCCTGGATCAAAATTGTTCCCTTACGAACTGGAAGAAAGGAAGTGAATTCATTAGCTTTTGCTCTACGCAGAAGCATTCGCTTTCCTAGAAGTCTAACTGTAGTTCTGATTCGCGTACTTGTACGAAATTTAGTCGCAATGCAAGAAATGTCCCTTCGTAAGAAATACATTGGCGCGCGTTATATTGAAGATGTAATCGAATTCTTCATGAAAAATTACATGGTAGCTTGGCAGCGATCTTATGGATTATCGAAGACTCTTGAGGATATTCCAGTCCTTTTCACACAAGAAATTGGGAGGACCTCTTTCATCATCAGCCACATCTACCAGTACCGTCAAAACGTGGAATTATCCCAACTTCGAGAATATTTCACTCGCGAGGGTGTATTCTACAACCATTTTTATCTCAAAGCATTGGAATGTCTACACAGACCTGAAGAAACGAGTTTTTTCCACATGTCTGCGTATGCGGCGGAAGTAGCTGTTTTCTGTCAACTTCAAAATGTTCCTAATTTGCAAAAAACATTAATCGCTGCCATAATGTGCTTGTTGGATGAATATGCTAATCTAGACCTTGAAACAACAAGGGTGTACTATCAGAATCTGGCCAAAGGAATGGATGAAGCAAGGATTGAGAGAATTTTTTCTGAAGCCAACCCATCATTTACAAAACAGCTCTCTCCAAACGAAAATCCCACCTCCAAACCAAAGGCAAGTTCTGGTGAAAAATCTTACAACAAGCGTCGACATACAACCCCCAGTGTCGCGTTGCAACCGAATCCTGCAGTTAATGTAAATTATAATATCTCTCAAGTTCAAAATTTTGTACATCCGAATGCTGTAAACTCGTATCCAAGTGCAAGTTTTTTGCCCCCCTCAAGTTTTACTTCTTTTCCTGTTCCGGAGAATATGATTACTGGGTATACTTACCAAAGTTTAAACGGTGCACAATATATTCCTACGAGGAATCCAGTACCTCGGCCAGACTGCATGTACCAGCAGCAAGTACCCGGATATTTTCCATCACCTGCTGTTCCAAGCGTTATGTACCATTCTATAGCTAAAAGTGAATTCAACGCTTCTCATATTCCACAGAAGGTAGTTTCGCCTGTAGTTAAAGCTCCAGAATTTCCTGCAAGCTCTTTTACCCAAGTGAATTCCGCAAGTTCGACAAAACACACACCAACAGAAAATAGTATCTGTAGTATTTCTGGTATCGAATGTGCAGAGAATAACTATAAATTACACGCTTTGAATGTTAATGCACCAGTATTTGTTCATTCTTCAGAAAAACCTGCATTGGATGATAACGCAACTGAAGCAAGTGCAATATCGGTTGAGAATCAAGTAAATACTGTATCAAGCTCAAACGGTACTCATTCTGATGCGAACAAAATGAAGAATCTTTGAAATGTACATGGGTTCCACTTTTCAGCACTGAAAAGTGAATTTTTTCTTACGAACAAATGGCATTCATTTAAATGTACGTTAATGGTGTTTTTAAGCTCTCTTTGATTAAAGGAATTGGGGGGCAAATTTTCACATGTGAATTATGTTTTTATTCTGTTTTTATGTATTTCTTAAAACCGATATTTTCTTTAATGAAGAATATGTCTTTCACGAAGTAATTTGACAACAAAAAGTGGGAACTTTTATTCAGCGATCAACTGAACAATTCTTTACTTTTCATACATTTAGAAATTCCTTTTTAAAGTTGTGTTTGAGCCATTTTTATCATAGGCATTCAATTTTGTGTACAAATTTTAAAAACCCTTTAAATACTCATTACGAATCAGTCGCTTCAGTTCAGATCAAAAAAGAAGATACATTTGAAATGCAGGCGGATTTGGCCTCTAAAATAATTTTCCAGGTAAATGCGTCTAATTATTTTTCCCTACAAACTTTTAGAAACCTACTTCATGCCAATTTATCAATCTTAAAAGAAATTATTAATGGACTTGGGTTGTTTTGCTGCTTCTGACGAGATTGGTTTCGTTCTTTTCTCGGTAATCAATCTTAAGTGTGTTTAATTCTTATGTCTTTCTTCCTAAGATAAAGAATTGGTTTTTAGATTTACGACTGCACTGATATAAAATGTGTTTTAAATCATATTTCTGCTATGCAATGTTGTTTTAGTGCTTTTTATTATTTTACATTTATGAAATTGGTTTGTATTTTTTAGTGTTTCATGCAATAAAATACTTTGTCAGTAACAAGTTTCCTTTGGACGTAATATACGAATTATTTGATTTATGCGAAGTTTTCATTAGCATATCTTTGTTGCATTTTAGCAGTTAAATTATATATTGTTACTTTAATTTTTAGTTTAAGATGAAAATATCGTATTCTAAAGATATTAGATTCTTTTAATATTACACGTATCAGTTTTCTGAAAATCAATGTTTACTGCAATAAACTATAAAACGTATCTAAAAATTTTGTACCAGTAACACTTTTTATTTTGGCTCACAAGGTGCAATAAAGATAGCTTACATCCAAAAAGCATAGACTACTCGTCTGGGGGGAGAGGGGGTCTATAAGCTTGCACTGTTCCCCAAAGAGTTGCATTCCATATTACAGTTAAATAAGCAATTTTGTGCAAAACTTAGCACACACACACACACTCGCATTTGTGTGTATATGATAAACAATTTGCGTATCGTAATCATTGTCATATGAAATGTGACGAAAATAAAACTTGTGTAGTTTGAAAAAAAAAAGTTTAAAGCTAGGTTAAATGCGGGTTATATATATTGTTTTTTTAAAAATAAAATACCGTTTAATTTTGTTTAAAAATGGAAAGTAAAAAAATAACAGAAATATTTTTCAGTAGATTTTGATGCATTTTGTTGAATTCATTTCTTGCTTTTAGGCAACTTATCTTGTCTAATAGTAAATAAAAATAATCAGAGGGAGAATCTTTGATTTACATCACCATAGTCAACAGATTAAAAATAATACTTTAATTTCGAAAATAATTCAAAATTAAACCTAGGTATCAAAACGTGTCACCAGGAAAGCCTAAAAAAATTCATGAGTAAGAAGGTACCACACTTTGAAATCGTTTAATATCAATGTGTTTTGAGGTTACCTTGCATAATCAACTTTTGAGCTTTAACTGAACCAAATTGAAACTCATCTTTACTGTGACAGCTACTTTGTGTCAAAAGCTCAAACCAACGTCAACGTACCTTGGGTCTACCTTAAAGATTCCTCGCAACCCCAACTACTTGTCTGCAATCTTTCTGATAATGTGTGCTTTAAGTTTTTTTATTTTTTTATTTTTTTATTTTTTCAAAAAGTAAAAAAAAATTCTTTTTTATGATATAGTACATCTCACTATTGTTGGTACTCAGCAAACTACAAAAAATAATTTCATATATATGCTTCCTAAAGAAATAATGCAAAAGTTTTGGGGAATCTTTGACAATGTTGCGAATGTCCTTTTTTTTGGGGGGGGGGGGGGCTCATTTGTCAGTTTAACTAAATGGCTTTAAAACACTAGTTGCAGATTATCTTAGATCATGTTAAGAGATGGGTTCTCCCTCAGGAAGTTTTCTGCACTGCAGCTCAAAAGCCGCAGTTTTAGAGAATTTTAGTAATATGAGGAATATTGGGAATCTTCTCAGGAAATGTTTCAAATTTTAAAACTATTTTGATATTGTTGTTGGAAGGGGGGGGGGAGGCACTGTCACCATATCGGTAGCAAACGTCTTAGGGATAGTCTAATTCTTTTTAGTTCTATATTTAACAATTTTTATTATCCTTTTTCGCAAAAAAAAACCATCAAAAAAAGCAAGATATTTTTTAGAAATAATCTTGGACAACTGCCGTCACTCTCTTGCTGTTTCGACTTTGTCAGGAGCTAGAACCTCCAAGCTTTATGTCCCCAAGGAATTGAGTAGTTTGACCACGGAGAGATGGCAGGTGAACTAGAAGAGGAAATGGACAACTTAATTTTGCAATCAGTAAAATGAGTCACGCGTCCTCACAGATCTTACCTGTTACAAAATGAAGTGATTCTTTTTCACTTCTCGTTCACAAGCTATCTCTCCAGAGACAAGCTTTAGCAGCTTTAGTTTTTCTTGTTTTAATCGGTTTTGAGGTAGACGCGTTTGAAGACGAATGCCAACAATATAGTATATCTATTTCTCCCTTTCTCTCCCTCCCCATCTCCTGCGCTTTAAAAAATAATAATTTTCTTTAACTAAAATGCGCACACACTCTTTAACTTATTATCCAATTTTAAAAGAAGGAAACGGTTTGCTTATTTTTGAATCAAATTACGTTGTACCTAGTTTTTCAACGAGTTTACTTAAAGGATATAATTTGGAAAGGAAAAAGTAGTTTCGGTGAACCAAAATTAGGGCTGGGTTTCGGTAATGTAGGAAAGCGGAGGTGAGGCGATAAATAGTGGAGCTAGCGAGCTATTGCACATTTTTAACTTTTTAAACTGTAACTTAACTGTTTATAACACTTATTAGGCGGTTTATTTTTAATTTAACGGAACTTTTAGTGGCGTTTTGTTCATTCTGCGAAATTTTACATTGTAATGGACTTTTTAGAGTAAATTTGGCTAACAGATTTTTGAAAACTATCCGAAATCAAGCTGTCGTAAATCTGCCAGCAGACAGAGTTGACGTAAAGTTATCAAGTTTTCAGAAATCTTGGCACCTAAATCTGATCTTCCTTAAAAAAGTGAAAATCATGTCAAATCAAAGAGCTACACTTCACTCACAGAAAAAAATAGACTGGACGTAAACAAATATTTATGCCATTTGGCTTCATCAATCCCGTGTTAGGCTAGGACAAGAACAAACTGGTGCCAATCAGACCGTGAATGCGAATCCTATTGGTTAATTTTTTTTTCCTCCAGGGGAAATCCTCAAAAGCGGCCAACCTTCTGGCAACTTGTCTATTCACGATTAAAGTAAATAACTGTGCGAAATTGGGGGCTGCGGTGGCCTAGAGGTAGAGTATTTTCCTCGTAAGCAAGCGGTTGCGGGTTAGGGTCCCGCGTTGCCCATGGATGTTATTTCAACCTCTCTGTGCCGTAAATCTGTCCCGTGCTTGTCAGGAGGCAAGGCGCATAGTACGCAGTCCTCATGTATGTCGAAGCTGATGGCCTCTGTAAAAAAAAAATAAAATATGTGCGAAGTTTGGTTTTGAATATTTTAAGCAATTACATATAGAGAAAAATACAGCAACCAAATGATTTACTATCTAAACGTTTTTTCAATGTATAATAATAGAAAAGATACAAATAAAAAGTACTTTTAAATTCCAAACTTAGAAGACAAAATACTTTCTCAATTCCAAAATAAGGTAGTACAAAACTTTATAAATCCATTTTACAATTTAAATGTTTCTCAAAGTCGAAATGAAAATTTGAACGAAACAACTTCATCTCCTGTCTATCTTAAAATCTATTCAAGGGGGGTTTTAATATATTGAAATAGAGCAGACTATTTATTGCAGCGCCTTGCCTCCACAAACTTTTTGACTCTGCAAAAATCAGCTCTGAAGTGAATTCATTATTTTCTGGTCCATTTGTATTTGTTTTCGCATTATGCATCGACTGGTCTTGTGATTTGGTTTTGAAACGAGATTAGCAATGGAAGATGGGGTGTCTGATCGAAAGAAATTAATTGGTGCACTTTATATTGAAGATGTAATCGATTTCTTCATGAAAAACTACATGATGGTTTGGAAACCGCCATATGAACTATCAAAAAATCTTCAGGAAGTTCCAGAACTGTTTACACCAGAAATCGGAAGGACTGCTTTTATCATCAGCCACATGTTCGAATACAGTCAAAAGGTGGAAGAGTCCAAACTTCACAAATATTTTGAAGACGGGAACATGTTCTTCTACTATGTTTTTAATAAAGCTTCAAAATACCTTGAAGAACGCAGAGAAACAGGTTTTTTCCACATGTCGGCGTATGCTGCGGAAGTGGCTGTTTTTTGTCAGCTGAAAAACTTGCCGAAGCGGCATGTTGATGTAATCGCTGCTATAATGGTGTTGCTGGATTGTAAGCTTAATCTCGATGTCGAAAAATCAAGGTTAGATTATCAGCAACTTGCCAAAAGATTGGATGATGAGAGAAATAAATCCGTGGTGGTTAATCAGTCCAATTCAAACGAAAATCGAAGCAATTTCTCTTATGCTGAACCTATTGAACATTTAACCACTAGCAACAGACCGGTACTAGTGCCGGCGTACCAAAAACCAACCGTGAATTCCAGTGATTCTGAAATGCGTAAACTTTCATCGCCAACTGTTTTACAACGCTTTTTATCTGGAAGTGATTCGTACCCATTGCATCCAAATACCCCTTTACTTCATATTCCTGCTAAACCTACTGAATGTCTAAACTCCGGGTCAATGTTACTGCCTCAAGCATATGTGAATTCTAGCGGTTCTGAAGTACAAAGACTTGAATCTCCAAATATTGCACAGCGCTTCTCTTTTGAAAGTGTTTCGCACCCATTACCTTCAAGTACGTCATTATTTCCCATTCCATCTAAACGTATTGAGTGCATAACTCCCGGGCCAGTACTATTGCAGCAAACAAATGCAAATTCTAACAATTCAAAAGTACAAGGACTTGTATCTCCAAATATTGCACAGCGCTTCTCTTCAGAAAGTGTTTCATACCCATTACCTCCAAGTATCCCTTTTCGTCCCATTCCAGTTAAGCCCATTGGGTGTATAACCCCCAGACCACTGTTATTGCCACCGTATCAAAAAACAAATGTAAACTCTAGCAGTTCTGAAGCACAAAGATTTGTATCTCCAAATATTGCACAACGTTACTCTTCTGGAAGTATTTCGTACCCACTGCCACCAAGTACCCCTTTACTTCCTGTTTCAGAACCCATGTTTCCAAGATACCCTTATCAAAACTCAAACGTTGCACAATGCATTCCTGCAAGCAGTCCAGCACCTGTACAAAATTTCATGCACTACCAGCCTGTACCGTCTTATTTTAATGAAGGTTTCTTTTATGGATCGGTTGTTAAAAGCCGTAAGAGTTCAAAAGGAAAAAATAAATTTCATGTAAAATCTTTTTCACAGTTGAAAAAGTCATCTTTATCTAAGTTTTCAGAAGTTGCAACTTTCGACTCTTACTCCTCGAATGATAATTCGCCAGTACTTTTATATTCTTCCGAGAACCATAGAAATGATGATTCTTTGATTAAAGCGCGTAAATCAACTGAGAAGCGAGTAATCCTTGCATCAAATTCAAATGAAAATCATTCTGAACCAAGTAACTAATGATCAGCTGAAATGTAAAGCATTTTTTCAATTTAACTAGGACTTGAATTAAATAATTGAAGTTATAAAGCTTCATACGTGAAATAGACTTCTTTTACATTTAGACAGAAGTTCTTAAAACAGTTATACTTTCCACTAACTATTGGCAAAGTATACTTGTCAATAAATGTATGTTTACCTCGCTTTTTTTCTCTTCTTCATGCACTAAATAAGAATTGCAAATCTCATACAAGATAACATTCCATACCTCAAAGGCATAGTAAGTGGCAAATATTAATTTTTTTCGAGTCACAATGTTTTAATATTGCGCTTTTTTTTACCAGTCAAAGCTACAAAAGTTGTTTATAAACATTATAAATTGTTTACAGTTTGATCACAGAGAGATGAAGGGTGAATTGGAAGCGGAAACAGACCACTTCATTTTGGTAATAGGTAGGATCAACGAGAACTTGAAATCAGTAAAGTTACCACTACTTGCGCCATCTACCTACCTATGACAAAATTAAGTGGCCCATTTCCGCTTCCAGCTTACCAGCCATCTTATTGTGGTCAAATATTTTTTCAGACACAACAGGTACTTAGTTACAGGCTAGGAAGAAACTAGAATTGTTAAACATGATTTAATTTAGTTACTGAACAGTTTTATGTCTACTAGATACGATAGTGTTCCTCTAGGAAACATAGCAATGTTAATTTTCTTTTGTTTTTGAGTTAAAACTTTCAATTATATTACAATACGTCAATTAATTAAACCTTTAAAAGGTTAAGAAATGCAGCTCGTTTTAAATTAATTTCAATTTTTACAAGATTAATTTCGTTTTTCTTCTGTAATATTTTTTTGAGTGTTCTACCCCTATTTGCTTGTAAAACAGTTTTAGTTTTTGTATATATTGATAAAAATAACTTTGATTAATTTTACGTTAAAACAAATTTTCACCACTTATCGTAACGAAACGTTTGCAAAAATACGCAGTTTTGAGATTCTTAATTTTCTGTTGAGATTTAGATTAGAGCTGCCCCGTTAAAATAAATAAAGCCAAACAACACAGCATGTTTTGCTTGATACCTTAAATTGTATTTTATTCTACGTTTCAGCATTTCGATAAAAATATTGTTAAATTTTATTGGAAAAAATATTTAAATACTGTAGTGGCACGAAAGTGCCTTCTAAATATTAAGTTCTCAATTGTTTTGTGAATTTAAGATTGTTGCGGAACTTCATTACATAAATAACATAGATAGCATCTACAAAAAAAAAAAAAAAAAAAAAACTTTAGATACCTAAGACTAAAAAAAAAAAATACATTCTTTGCCAAGCAGATGAAGTGCTATAATTGTAAAAATACGGACAGTAGAAATGAGCACCAATTTCAATGACAGAAGATGAATTGTCAGTTGTCAATTTTAATACACACGGTCAGTTTGGGAAATTAAAATGATAAGCATTTGATTGAAGCAGCAATTTTTAACAATTTTTAAAGTAAAATTTCTTAAACTCCATGAAAATTATTTTCAGAGTGGAAAGAGTCAAGTGAAGGAGCAGTTTTGTACTTTAAAGCTGAACTAGCGTAAGTCCTACAATGGCTATTTCCACTTTATTACTGCATTGCGAGTGGAATTTTACTACTCATCGACCCATGAAAACGTTAAGAAATTCCTCCCCGATTATATGTCAGCGTTAAAAGAGCGGGAATTCCATCCTTTGTATGCATCAGACAAACGTTTTATCCTCTCCTGAAAAGTAACGACCATGGACTTAAGTTAGTCTGGCCTCTGAGGAATAGAATAATCAATAATCTGTTTCATTTCGGCGGCAATTTTTTTTTTTTTTTTGAAGTTATTATTATTCAAAGTAGCAACTTGGAACATTTCTTTGTAACAGAATAAATTCATGTAAATTTGGATCAGAATTCTGCTTTAAAACCATACTTTTCGTCCCAATGTGGATTTGAATTCACAACCTTTCAGCATTAGTACGGCACTCCAGCCGCTTGAGTCAATGAGTGTTTATTTCAAAAACCTCTGCAGTGAAGTAATGCGTAACACAGAATATATATCGGTCTTTATGCCAAACAACTAAAATGAAAATTGTCCCTCTTTTTTTTTTGTCGAAATATGTGAATTTTGTTTCTTTTTTAAATGATGTCTTAGTTCTGAAGTTACCTTGAGAGCATTTATTTTTAATAAATATACCTAAAATTCCGCCTGTTCGATTGTTTAGTAGGGTTAGTGGGCCGAAAATGACTTTTATTTTTTTTTTCGATGACGAGATATGCGGAAAAGGTGCCATTGGAGGCACAAAGTACTCACAAAAAATTTTCACTTGAAATTTTTTGCACAATTTCTTGATCTGCCGCAATCGCCTTGAAGTTTCGGAAAAATGCTAATTTTTGATGTTTTTCGTAAAATTTGTCAAAATTTTTTTTTAAATATTTTCAGTGATGGGTGTAACTTAAAAGGTACTATTAGGGGTACTAAGTTCACATAAAAATTTAAATTATTTTGCTCCATTTCTTGATCAGCCATAAACGCTTGGGGGTTTCAGAAAAATTGCTAAAATTGGATATTACAGCAAAATTTGTGAAATTTTTTTAAAAATTATTTTCGGTAATGGGGAGAGCAAAAAAGGCTCACTATTATCAATAAATTAACATTAAAATTGAATTGTAAATGATATTTATTTAATTTGTCACAAATACGGCGAAAATTCGGAAAAAATGTTTTTTTTTTTTAATGATCCAATTTATTTATTAATTTTTAAGCTTTATAAAAATTCCGTCCAAGTGTTGAGAGACAATTTAGGAGTCTGAAATGAGAAGTAGTTTATCAAATAATCTGCATTTTTATTTTTAAAATTCGTTAGAGTTACAAATTAGTTATTTATTACTATTGAATTAAAAAAAATGTGTTAACTGAAAGTGCTTCACAGTTCTCAGCTTATTGCGCATCCAAATATCTTGCAAAATAATCCAGAACTCAACGCGAGGAGGTGGCTGCACAAGTTCCACCAGCCCTCCACCTAAAAATATTATATTCACATTGTTTTGCATTCTTAATGCAACAAAGTCCTTCTTCGAATTAAACATTGACATTTTTATCCTGGATTGTATCTTTGCTCTGACGAAGGTATCCTCGTGGCCACATACGTGCATTGTCGCTTCTGTCACTACTTTAATTGTTCTTTCCACAGCTTGCGTGTGACTTGGAAAGCGGACTGAAGCTTCATCTAAAACCAAGCCTGATTCTATGTTTCTCTCAATCTCTTCGAATGAAAGATTCTTTGTAATTGGAGGCTCACTAAGATCTGTTGAGAGCCAGTCGATGCAGTCGTAGTACTCAGTGGCCATAAAGTTCAATTTTAGAACCTTAAACTGTTTCAGTCTCCTGATCTCTTTCTTCTTTGAAAGGCGGCATTGTTTAATCCTTTTACATGCCAATATTCTGATTTTTTTGTTTTCGTCTGTCGCCATTGCTAATAGTATATTCTCAGGATGGCTATGGTATGCATTTCTTTGAACCACCGAATGCACTATCGTTAAGTCATCAGAGAGAAAGTTTGAGAGTAGAATGACGTAGTACGAGTTTATGCGCAGAGTATGGTTCTCAGTGAGGAAGCTACTAGGATGAGCAGATGGACCGAGACATTTGTGGAAAATAGTTCTACTCTAATTCGAAGAAGGACTTTGTTGCCTGAAGAATGCAAAACAATGTGAATATAATATTTTTAGGTGGAGGGCTGGTGGAACTCGTGCAGCCACCTCCTCGCGTTGAGTTCTGGATTATTTTGCAAGATATTTGGATGCGCAATAAGCTGAGAACTGTGAAGCACTTTCAGTTAACACATTTTTTTAATTCAATAGTAATAAATAACTAATTTGTAACTCTAACGAATTTTAAAAATAAAAATGCAGATTATTTGATAAACTACTTCTCATTTCAGACTCCTAAATTGTCTCTCAACACTTGGACGGAATTTTTATAAAGCTTAAAAATTAATAAATAAATTGGATCATTTAAAAAAAAAACATTTTTTCCGAATTTTCGCCGTATTTGTGACAAATTAAATAAATATCACTTACAATTCAATTTTAATGTTAATTTAATGATAATAGTGTGCCTTTTTTGCTCTCCCCATTACCGAAAATAATTTTTAAAAAAATTTCACAAATTTTGCTGTAATATCCAATTTTAGCAATTTTTCTGAAACCCTTTAAGCGTTTATGGCTGATCAAGAAATGGAGCAAAATAATTCAAATTTTTTATGTGAACTTATTGCCCCTAATAGTACCTTATAAGTTACACCCATTACTGAAAATATTAAAAAAAAAAAATTTTGACAAATTTTACGAAAAACTTCAAAAATTAGCATTTTTCCGAAACTTCAAGGCGATTGCGGCAGATCAAGAAATTGTGCAAAAAATTTCAAATTTTTTGTGAGTGCTTTGTGCCCCCAATGGCAACTTTTCCGCATATCTCGTCATCGAAAAAAAAATGAGTCATTTTCGGCCCACCCTATTGTTTAGGCCTTCGTAAAACGGGGAATTTTCTTATGAACCGTCCTGTATACAAAAAGGAACTGTTGAAAAAAAAATCGACTATGTAATGAAATTTTTTCATTCTTCTGTAGTATAAATAAATGTTGTTGTTGCCGTTGTTGTCTTGTGCTATGTACTGTCCGATCTTCTTAGGTAAATCCTTCCGCGCATTTAAGCATGCGTCAGGTCTTCTCTGATATTGCCAAAATAGGGGTGGTAGGTAAGATAACAATAAGGGGAAGAATTATAAAAAGCATTTTTAGCCGTATCAAACAACGTGGAGGGATGCTAATTTCAAATACATAGTTAAGTTGAATATGTCAAAAGGATAGCAAATGCAAGTTTTAAATTGAAACTTTCGGAAAGTTCCCACTCATAACACATCACCCTTTTTTTTAGTTTAATAGTTCGCGAGTGCTAGGCGCGGTTTTTACGAACAGAAAATATGTAATAAAAAATTTCATTCTACTGTAGCAGAAATAAATGTTGTTGTCGTTGTTGTCTTGTGCTAACTAAGCTGGCAATTTGAGTTTGGTGCTTTACTTTTCCAACTGTACCTTAATTTGTTGGGTAGTCCGACTTCCACATTACACACATGCCTTAGGGTCCCGTTTATAGGATAGGCATCCATTCATATCCCACCAGCACATTCACACGAAGAAAAGACAAGGAGAAGAGACAGCAAGTACATTCATGCGATGCCCGAGTCGGGATTTGAACCCGGAACCTCCCCATCCATTCAAACTTTTCTGACCACTAGACAAGGTGACCGGCGTAGAAATTAAATTGATCTGCATAAAGAGTCTGAGTGAGTTTGAGTTGTAGGTATTTTGTATATGTTCTTCATTAAAAAAAGATTGAACTAGCTCGTTACACTCATAAGCAAACTTTAGTTCTCCAACGCTAAACATGGGATTTTTTTTTTGACAATTGGCATTAAGTTGCAAAAAAAAGTCGCCAATACGTCGGAAGTCGATCAGTTTTGGATTTGTATAAATCGAGCCTTTTGATTTGAACGCACGGTTGGAATGCATTTGCACTTTGGTGGCTTAGAAGAAGCAAGATGGCAGAAGGCGAAAACAAAACACAAAACAAGTCGAATTTTGCGTTCATTCTATTAGCTGAAGATTTAATTTCCTATTTCATGACAGTGCATGGACACCAGTGGCAGCCTCCGTACGGGATACACCGATTCCGAAATGAAATCAAGACAATTTTCTGCGAGAAAATGGGCAAGATCGCCATACATTTCAGCAAGATACAGGACAGGGAGTTTAAACTGCGTAAATTCGAGTATTTCTACCCAGAATATATGCAGACGACGATCAATTTCCACAAATACCTCTCCGCCAAGGCAGAGGAATTTTCGACTTGCGACATCAAATTTCGGTTTTTCTTCTTTTGCTCTTTTATGGCCCAGATGAGTGTTCATTGTTACTCATACGGGCGCAGGGAACTCATCCATTCTGTCATCCACGTTATGACGAGGACGTTTAACAGGAAATGGAACGGAAAGACGTGTGAAGCTTTGGAAATGATCAACGGAGAAATGAAAAAGTTTTTTGACGAATAAACTCTTTTTGGATTGGAACCTGATACTTTTCGCCATACTGATGCGATTCTGCCTAGAAGCATCAACAGCAAAGGGTAAGGAGCGCTTTTGTTGTTGGTTTATAAGCAAATAGACACGGGATGGTGATCCCTTCGATTGTTCGTGTTTTAACAATATTATTTAAACAAAATGTAGAAAAAGAAAGAATTTGTGAAGCTTTGGATATGATTGAGTGTGACACGAGGTTTTTTTTTAAATATAAAGAATAGCGTATTTTTGGATTTGCCAAACTATCTTTTGCCGTCACTCTACTATAAACTATATTAAACAAAATGTCAAAAAAAACTTGTGAAGCTTCGGATATGATTAAGAGCGACATGATTGTTCCTTTTAAAGAATAACGCATTTTTGGATTTGTCGAAGTTTGTGTCTTTTGCCGTTACTCTACTTTAAAACCTAATTTCATGTTGCAAGTACAAAGATTTGCGTTTATAACTATGATAAGCTGTAATGGGTTTTCTGATACCTGTTTTTAAAACAATGCTTTCAGCTACTAACTACTATAATGTAAATACTGAATTGTTTCTCAAATATTGGAAGCATTTGATAAGTCTTTAAACACAAACAAAAAAAAAAAAAACTGTCTATAACAACACGAATGAGTATAACAACTTTATTGATTTGCTTGATTATACATGTAAAAATGTATTTGAATTATAAACTTGACTTCGGATATAATTGAGTGTGACACAACTTTTTGATTGCTCACACAATTTTATAGTTGCCAAAGTTTCTGTAGTTTGTCATGTTGTCCCTTTGTTTCGAAGCATAATTTCATGTTACAGGTTAAAGAAAATGCTTTTGTAACTACGATGAGCTACATGTTTCACAAAACTTGTTTCCCCAAATCATGTGTTCAAATACTAATTAATATTGCAAGTATTGAATTTTTTTTCAAATATTGGTAGCATTTGATGTGTCATTAAATAAAACGAGCCATCAAGATGAAATCTTCATAAACACATGAGTAATTTTATCAACTTTATTGATTTATGTGATCATGCATGTAAAAAATATTTGAACAACTGATTTTATTGTAAACTTGGTAGTTTACATTGTTTTTTAAATGTAACTTCGTAAATGTAAGTATTTTTGTCAAATAATTGCTCGAATAATTTTGAAATTTTTGATTCTGCTGATCAGCCTTCTTTTTGCAATCTGTTGATGACATTATTTTCGAGCAATACTGTAAAAAAGTACTATAATGTGCATGAAAATGTAAGCACTACTTACTAGTTTTACTTAGGAATTTTGTTTGTAAAATATTTCACTCAATTCTAGCTAACATTTTAATTATCTTATAACAGGTTTCAGAGTATGCGAATCACTTTTTAAAATGAAGAAAGCTCTCCGCTGTCTGTTTACTTTTCTGAGAAAAATTGTTAATTTAAGAGGACATTTTATTATTTATCTATTTATTTCTTAAAGTACGCATTTATTTAGTTATTTTTCATTCTCTTCAACAGATTAAAAGTTAATATTCGATTCGCTTTAATTTTACATAAAATAGACCTACGAACAAATTCATTTATTTATTTTTGAAAACAATTAAATAATTTTTATGACAAAATTATGCTATCGGCAGTGCTTAAAATGTGTTATTAACATTTATTCGCTTATTTATTTTCAACTATTTCATCAGATAAGCGAGGGACATTTTATTTTTATAAATCAGCTTTAAATGCTAAAAAGGCTTGTTTGACATTATTGCAGTCTTAGCGAATTAAAAAATTGATTAGTTGCTAGGAAGTCGATACTGGTTTATGAGGAAGGTAGGGTGAATTAGTTCTATACGAAACTTTTTGTTGTTTTTTAGATCCTGCTAGTAAATAAAGGATTTTTTCTTTTATGCATGCAATCTAAGATTGCGTAACTTTAATGTCAAACACAGATTATAAGTTTTACCTGCTGCTCTAGTAATATGCAAAGCTGACTTCAACTTCTTTTTGCAGCTCCTAATTTTAACTTCTCTTTTGAGAATAATTAAATGAAGCAAACATATCAGATACTTTCTTGCGATTCTTTAAAACAGTTTTGAAAATCATTCTATCATATAATATTTAGCATGGGAAATTTATCTTCTAAAGTATCATTTATTCAAATACAGACACGCTTCACTTGCGGCTGCGATATGTTTCCATTTTTGTTTGATAAATGATTTTTGTAAAGAATTTTACATCTGGTCGGCCGTTATTGTTACATTTTTTTGGAGGAGAACAAAGACCCTTTTATTCGGTATGTGTATTTTGCTTAAATTGAAAATCTGGTTTTCGATTTACAATCACGTCATTCATTTTAAGATTCTCTGATATGCATGTAAGTTCTGCTTTAGAATTAATCAATATGTTTATGATTTTTATATTAAGTTAACATTTTGTAGTAAAAAAAGAATTTAAACGGAGTATCCTCAAATATTTTGAAGTGAAAGGGGAACAGGCTTACACCGCATTGCGCTCGAGTTGAACTAATTCAGTGAAAAATCTGCCCCACCTCCCGTACCCACATTAATTCAGCAGGAAGTTTTCGAATAACATACATGACATTCACACCTACTAGCATTACTTTTGTATTTTTATTTTAAACTTTAGAACCATGAAAAGTTGCATAAACAACAAGCATTTTGAACTTACAAAATTTAGTTTTATGCGTTGCATGTTATACGTGCAATTAAATAATTTCTAACATGATGTCGATAAGCTAGTGTTTGGATAAAAGGTTATTTGCAAAATTCATCGCGTTAAATGTGAAATTTAAAATTAAATGCACTAAACTGATATTTCTTTTTTACGGGTAAAGAGCAAAAAGCAATAATGCTCATTTAAAAAAAAATAAGGAACAGAAAAATTAATGTATCTCATTTAATCATTAAGTTTATCTTTTTAAAAGCTGCACGTACTGCATTTTACACTTTTCTGATGTGCCGTGATCCTCCAGAAAAATATACTATTTTGAAACTGGCTACTTTTTGGCTACTTTCAAACTTTTAAAAATAATTTTACTGGAACTAGATGATATTCATGGGTTTTATGATTTATTTACTTTCTCTTCTGCTAAATACAGTACAGGATGTCTAAATCAAGTGTACTCAATTTGAAAAGTCGATTTAAAAATTAAAAAAAAAAGCTCTTTGACAGTGGTGTTGGCAAAATTTGGCAACTAAAATCTTAGTATTTACCAAAATTTTTTAAAAAGAAATCTCGTTTGACGTTCCTGCGCTTTTTATGACTGGCTTATTACCTGGTATGCAGCGCAGAACACAAATCTGTTATAACAGTGCAAAAATATTTCAAAATGCTCTTATCTTTAGGTAGACTTCTTTTATAAATTGATCGAAACATTCTTTCCAGTGTTATTCCCGATTTTCACTGCTCTGCGCCGCATGAAAGAGAACAACTTGTCTCTTCTCTTATAGGAGCGCCATGTCTCCCCATAAAATAACGAAAGGCGTCAGGCACGACAGAGAAAAAAAAGATGGCAAAATTTAGGAAATTAACAGGAAAAATTTGCTAATATCACCTTCGCAAGTTTTTTTTTTTAAATTGATTGTTCAAACTGAGTGCGTTCGATTCTGTCACCCTGTATTTTGAAGTACGAAAGCATGAAAAAAACATTGAATCAGTCTAATTTTCAGTGCTTATAACTGTAACTTAAAGTGCAATTTGCCGCCGGGATTCAAACTTAAAGTTCTGACGCTATTTCTAAGTAATATGATAGCTGCGTTTGTTTAACACTAAGAATACAGTGGAGTCTTGCCTTGTGCGGGGTTCCATGATCTCACGCGTGTTATACAGTACATAAAATCTTTCTTAAATTTATGGAAACATTTTTTTCCCTTTCTATCTGCACTTGCTTTAAATGAAGCAGCAAACTTACAGGCGCCATAATATTTAATTAAATTTCATATTTAAAATGGAAAAACGAACGGAAAATACAGATTGGCTATTCGTATATTTTTCCTACGTGGGGTTAAGACTATACCCGGTAATTTTAAAATAGGCGTATCAATTTTAGAAATATTGCATCGTCTCCAAGGAAACCGCACGAAAGACAACAGTTTCACTCTTTTTTTTATGCACTGCTGTTGAGGCATTTCATTTATTTTATGTTTATCGAATTAGGCTTACTCTTTTACTTATGTCCTCATGTCTCATTTTTTTCTAAACGTTTTCTAATAAATCTAGTGCTAAATAGTTAGTTGTTTTAGCAAGACATGCCATCATGAGTATCCGTTATATGAACACTTAAAAAAGTATTTTATTAACGTTGATTGAATAAAAGTTTACGCACAAAATAATTTTAATCGTTTGCATTTAACCATTGTTGCAAAAGTCAAGTTGGGAAGAAATCCATAGCAACGTAACTATATCAACCATAACGGAAAAGTGCGGAGAGTGGGAAATTAATATTTCTTTGACCCGCCTCCTTTTGTCACACAGGGTTAGTACGGTATGGAGTGGGAAATTTCCTATATTGATGATAGAGGGAGAGAATACTTTCACAAAGCCAATAACCAAGCCAATACTTAAACGCCATCCTTTGCATAAAAAAAAAAAAAAAAAAACTCGTACTGTGTGGGTAATGAATTTGCGTTAGCTCTAACATTTATTATTTGGGAAAAACTCGCGTTATATTTATTTCGTGTAAGTCAAATTGCGTTGCAGCACGTGTGAACTGTCAGACGCCTTTTTCATAAACTATTCATTTAGATATTATTCAAAACTTTTTTTTTTGAAAATAATTTCATGGTGTTCTATTCTATGCGTTCAAGTTTCGTCGCAAGAAGAAATAATTTCCTCATCTTAGCTCAAAACACATAAAAATTATAACTCATTTCAAGTTAAATTACAAAACTATAACTTGTATCGCGCATGCATGAAAAAACACGCTAGTTTTTTTTCTTTTATTTGTATTATTAGTCAATATTTCGCAATACGGCTGTATCATGAAATTTCTTTCATTAAATAAACAATGAATAAAGTGCTTTACGCATCTATTCAAAGTCAAACACTTAACTAACTCAAATACCGAGAGAAGTTTAGAAACTTGTTCTCAATTCTAAAGATCGAAATAAATTATTTCTCGGCTATCCTATCCATGAATTTTATAATAATATTCCCGGAAGCATAGAGTTTCTCACGAAAATATTACTCTAAAGGGAAAACTTTGAATAGTGTGAAAGATGTAGACTCGCTCCAGAATTTATAAACTGTATGATAGTTAACATAGTGAAATTTCTTGAACAAAGGATTCTCTATCTAATTTCATGATTATACCATGGCAATCGTATTCTAAAATTTATGATTTTATTTTCTCTAAATTGGATGCATTTATGTTGTCTTATAATCTTATCATTTCTTTTACGTTTTTGATTGTTCAAAATAATTATTTATGAAAACGCATACAATAAATAATTAAATCAAATTTTGTCCATTGGGAGTCGAGCGGTTAGAGCATTGCATTTCAGAGCCGGGTGCAATGCTTGTTACAAAAAACGACGACTATCTAAAAACATAATTTTATTTGGTACTATGTTTAGGGCTTCTTCGATAGCCCTTACATACGGTAGCGGCAGCTCGAATCACAACAGCAAGCAGTTATAAAGTAAGAGTTAATTTGCATGGATAATAGGCCGGAGCGACCTCTTGCATTTAGGTAAAATTAAAATCTGTATATTTTCTTCAATGCTTGAAGTGAGAAAACATCTGTCTGGTACATGTGAGGAAAGTGTTTTAAATATGTCGGCACGAAAATCATATGATCAACTGCTAGCCATTACCAGGAGTACAGGAGGATGGAGAAAATTTTCCTTCTCCTCAGAACAAATTGGGAAGGTCGAGATATTTGGTGTTGCAATTTATACTTCGATAATTAATAATGTATTTACGTTCAGTGTAAGTGGTAACGATGGTCGACTGCTAGTTATTCTGTAACAAATGGCTCCTAACTTCGTTGCGTAAACCAAATGTCGAAAAAGCAAGTGACTATTGATTTAATATTGTTTTAATACATTCACGCTGAGCTTTGCACAGCTCTACTTTTCAGAGTGAGGAGTTATTATTTCCATTAGAAAGATATAGGTGGTGAGTTTTTCATTTAATTACGGCTAATTAAAAAATCGAAACCCTCTTAGTTTTAACCCAATCTTTTTGTCCCTCAGCAATTTAATTTTCAAAATCATCACAACAGTGCGTAATATAGTTTATGTTTATACACTGCTCGACATTGAAAATGCAACACCAAGAAGGAGTGGTCAGAAATTCATGCAAATTTTACCGTAGACGCACGTCACGGACTTATGCAAATGATATGAAATGCGCAGCTCTCCGACGCACGTGAAGTAAGATATAAGAGAATGAAGTTGAAAAGTGGACTATGTTCATGTTGGTTTTTCTGCCAGACTAATTATCGGAGAAATTTGGTTTTTGTCTCGAAGGATCCGTGTGATAGGAGGAAATGCCACGCCGTTCTCAACGAAGACACTTCCAGCATATAGACGACTTTACAAGGGGTATGGTGATCGGACTGAGAAGAGGAGGTTGGTCCATACGTCAAATTGCAGCTGATACCCACATGGATGCAAGCACTGTGCATCGGCTGTGTCGGAGATGGTTGGAAAGAGGAAATGTAGCCACATTGAGGGGTGCAAGTGCAGCCAGAGTGACGTCAGACCGCTTGGGTCGACGGATTCACCGACAAGCTGTGGCGGACCCGCAAGTCACTTGTACGTCGATTCTGCAGCACGTGCAAGGTACCCTGGATGTTCCTGTGTCGACCGGAACCATTTCCCGTCGACTGGTTGCACGTGGCCTGCAATCACGGGGCCGCTAAGAAGACTGCCATTGACCTCACAGCACAGACTCCAACGTTTGGAATGGTGTCGGACCAGAGCGACGTGGATGGCAGAATGGCAAACCGTATTGTTCTCAGATGAATCCCGCTTCTGTTTGTCCAGCGATAGTCATCGCATACGTGTGTGGCGTCGACGTGGAGAAAGATCGAATCCAGCAGTAACGGTGGAACGCCCCACAGCGCGACAACGTGGCATAATGGTTTGGGGCGCTATTGCATACAATTCCGTATCACCTCTAGTTCGTATTCGGGGCACTATGACGGCCCAACGATATGTAGATAATGTACTGCGGCCGGTGACAATCCCCTACCTTCAGGGTCTGCCAAATGCAATTTTTCAACAGGATAACGCCCGGCCTCACAGTGCTCGAATCAGCCAACATGCTCTACGAGGTGTACAGATGCTTTCCTGGCCACCATACTCTCCTGACTTGTCACCAATCGAACATGTGTGGGACATGATTGGATGCAGAACCTGCCACTGCCTCGTTCAGAGGACGAACTGTGGCAAATGGTTGAAAGGGAATGGAGTGCCATCCCTCAGGACACCATCCGCAGGCTTACTGACTCCATGCCTAGACGTGTTTCTTCGTGCATCACTGTCCGCGGTGGTCCTACTTCTTACTGAGCCGACGCCGTCCTCGCTCTAAATTTTGCTTATTTATTTTGAAATAAATATCACTTATTGCTCCATGCTGTCTCTGTCTTCTTACCAAATTTCATCAATTTCTGACCACTCCTTCTTGGTGTTGCATTTTCAATGTCGAGCAGTGTATGTTATGGTTATATGTTATGTTATGTAATGTAATATAGTTATCACGATTAATTTCACTTCAATTATTAAATTATTTGACAAGCAACATCAAAAGAGAAATGCAGATAAAAAGCTTTTGTACGTCTTTTGCAGGGTAAAACTAATTTAAGAATCATTGACGTTTAAAAATAAAGTAAATTTTGCACATTTTTTTGAATAAATAAAAACGTTTTAAGAAATTCATAATCAATTTGAAAAATGCAAGGTATGGAAAATAATTTGAATTGAAAGAGGAGATAAAATGACTTTAAAAATATTTCTTTGAAAAAATTAAGAACATGTGCGACTGATTGAAAAGTTCGTTACTATTACGTATTTTGGAATTTTAATGCATCGTTTTTCTAAGCATCAGAATTATTATTTCATTATGCAAGGACTTTGAGAAAGAAATATTTTTAAGATGAAATTGTGATTTTAATAGGTTTTCATTCTAGCTGTCAATTTTGTTCTATTTGTCAAACTGCATTTATTTCGCATAAGAGTACGTCTGTATTTGGCACCCTATGTTAAAAAAAATAAAAAGAACTAATTTATTCCTGAATGAAATGACTTGAGACACACACAAATTAATGTTTTTTTCGAAACAAAATATCTTGTGTTCCAATAGTAAAAACTTTTCAGATTGGCTGATTAGCAAAAATATTTTTGTAATTATTTTAGATTTTTTTTTTTCTGTTACTGTTCAATTATTTTGCAATGGAAATGAGTTTGATATTCAATGAAGATTCACTTATAGATACAGAGCGATAGTAGATAAAAAAAGTAAAATGAAGTTACGTTCAAACTAAAGCGAAAAAAGAGCTTTTACATGGAGCCACAGCACCTTAAGTATTTATTCTTTTATCGTTATTTATTATTATTGTTTTCTGGTTTTGTCGTTAAGTGAGCGTATGAAGTTAGCCTAATGACATTTTCTTTTTTATGCATCTAGTTTTATTAACTTACCTGTATCCATTGCTTACAATTGACCAGAGTGTATTTTCAAAAGAAAAAGTAACATATTCCTTTCATCCTACAAACCCTTCAATTATCTTAGAACAATTTACTTACAATACAAGCTTATACAAATTGAAATCAGCACTTACATTTAAATAAAAATTCTTTTGTTTAAATAAAAATGATGCAATCTTTCTTTGTCTTTGTTTTTACAAAGCTTTTAATAACTCAAAACGAGTATGAATGATTTATCAATGGTGTCCAACCTTTTCTTCCCTAGGGACGCATGTCATATTGAAATGATTTTCACAGGCCAGAACACATACAAAATTTCAATACTTTCAAATAAATTCGAAATAACAACTAAAAATATATGAAAGAGGGGAAAATAATTAATCAATAATTGAAGGGGCAAGTGGATAAAGGTGATATGTGACTTTTGAATTTCGCCGATTTACACAAATTCAAATTAGTGTGCATTCAACTGTGTTAACTCACAAACACAATTGAAGGGGCAAGTGAATAAAGGTGATATGTGACAATTTTCTAAATGTCTAGAAAAAGTTTAAAAAAAAATACCTTATTACCTTCATCCATGGTAAAAAGTATGTTTTTTCTGAAATTGTCATGTATCACCTTTATCCACTTGCCCCTTCAATGATTCCCACATTACTTGATGCTTTTTTATTGCATTAATTTGATTTTCATAAACCGATTTCTAAATATTGACTCCAAAATATATGATTCCAAAATTGTAACATAGTCATTAATGGGGATTTTTGATTTGTGACATTAAATAAAACATGCCACGTGAATCAGCTTTTCTGGCCGAAGGTGCGCGTATGTTGGGCAACACTGCATATTTCACTCCCATTCTAATCACGCCAATTGTAAAATTTATACGTTAATGTGCTCTCATAGTTTAATTGATGTGCAAAGTATTCCCATCTGTGCAAACTAGAAAAGAATATCAATCCAACTCGGTAGCAAATTTCATTTTGCTTTTCTAAATTTGTAAGAACTACTCGTTAACAAATTTTTTTTCGTTTATTCGGCAGCTCTGTCATTTTCTTTGTATAATTAGATTCACGGATGACAAACATTTTGCGTCGTTACCTTTGTGATGTATTACTGAACAGTGTGGACAGATTAGACATGTGACAACATTTTAACCTCGTTTAGCAGGATTAACGGAAAGATTAGCGAAACCAGAATCATTAACCCCTTCAGTCGGAACTATGAAATAGTTAACCAAAAATGCTTTTATTTGGAAGACAAAGTACTATGGCTAAGAGCATCTTACAAATAAAAGTTCAAGCTTGTGAGTAAAAAATTAAAACAGTTATGACATGTTCAATATATTTTGAAATTAATATTTCAGCAAAAAAATTATGAAACATCACATGAACTTGATCGTAAAATATTCTCCAAACAATAACAAAACATAATCTAAGAATTTGAAGTGATAAATAAAATACTATATATTTTTTAAAAAATTTTACAAAAAAAAAAAATAATATTTATTCAATGGTTAGCAGCTGTTCAAACCTTATGTCCTTATGTCCGGTATACCGGACACCAGGTATGATGGGGTTAAGATAAGTTAGTTCTGTTGCGGACACAATATGTGTATGAAGAACTGTCAATTCCGCCAAATATGTAACTGCAAATGGTAAAAGGGCGAAGCCAGAATCACCTGTGTGACATTTGAACTCACACTCTCAAGTATAACTTTACTTAACATCATATGTATAAAAAAAGTCAAACTTGTTTTTTTTTTATGTAAATCCAACCTGGGTGTCATAGTAAAAATTTCTTGTAGAAATTTACTGGGAAAATTAATTTAAAATTACTTTTTAAGCACTTAAAACTTGTATCACCTGTGTGACCTTTTTGTAATGGAAAAAACGTACAACATATTGAAATATATATATTTCTGTGAATTTTGATTAGAGCTATTATTATTTTTTTTACATCCATATACCAAAAGGACTAAATTAAATGAATCTGTAAGTAAAATACTAAAATAATAGTTTTTCATACAGAAAAAGTTGATTTACTTCTATCACCTGTGTGACCATGGGTATCACCTGTGTGACATCATACAACATTTTCAAGTAAATTGAGTAATTTAAGGACAATAACTAGTATTTTATTAATATATATGAACGAATACAAATAAGTTACAGCAAATATCTAAATTTAAATTCTAAACGAGTATTTACAATTTCTTGGTAACAATCTTTTTAACCCTTTCCGGCGCGCGTGATTAAATTTTTAGAAATGTGCTGAAAAAACGCTATGAAGGAGTTTAACTGATAGGATGATTAGGCTACTTCCAATTATTTACACTCCTATGCATGACAGAAATTCATTGTAGTCCACCTTTTGAGGTTACAGAATTGTACGAATATGACTTTCTGCTTGATATTCGGTCCTCATAGGAAATCCTAATGGATGGTTCTTTCTGTTGAGAATTAATGTATCCAATTAATTCGAAACATTTTCAACGTTCACCTCAAAATGATGCATTCCCCTTATTCTTGGAACCACAGGAACAAAACACCACAGGTTAAGATTATCAGTGGTTTGTTTTATTTCTTCATTGGAAATAAATAAAACATTGGTTTGACTAAGAAGTTTTTCCGCAACAAGAAAAAAATCTCTCGCAGACTGCACATCAACTTCACCGTGCTTGGCCATAACTTCTCTGCGAACCATTGACTTAGCCAAACCTCCGATTCCATCGACTACACCTTTACCATGGGATGTGGTGGTGTATTTCTAACTGAAGTGTCTGTTATGCTTTTTAGCTAAGTGCATTAAAAATCGGCACAT
This sequence comes from Uloborus plumipes, assembly GCA_038373865.1. Taxonomy (NCBI): domain Eukaryota; kingdom Metazoa; phylum Arthropoda; class Arachnida; order Araneae; family Uloboridae; genus Uloborus; species Uloborus plumipes. Next base: position 14,856 of record JAXGGA010003347.1, on the reverse strand, counting down.
GTATTTATTCTTAAACTCAGACGAAGATCCGTCACTCCAGATTATTCCTTCAAAAACGGTTTCATCAGTAATTAAGATATCATACAGTTTAAGCAGACCAAATATGTACTGCATTTCACGTTTAAAAATACAGCTACAGTGAATAATGTAATTGTTTTTCTACTCCACAGTGCCGACTGTATTTTGTTTTGGTATTCGCACGAATACCCCATAGCAAAGTCACATTGTAGAATTCGTTTTCCTTTTGCACTTTTATCCAGGAGAAATTCTTTTTCCTGAATTCTTTTAATATGTACATGCTCCAAAAATTGCGGATAGTCATTTTCAATTTGCTTTTTCAATGCTGAACATATGTCTTCCACTTTAACCAGCACTGTGTCTGTTTTTTCTCATTGTTGCCACTTTATAACCTTCTTTAGGTCAACATTTGTTCTGATGTTTTTGCCATCGGAACAATTCTGGCATGTTCCATTCCAACAGTTTAAACTGCTCGCATCACAAAAAATTGTGTTCCAAAATGATGAATCATAAGTTATATTTAAACATTTAAGCTTTAAAAGAAAATTTTCATGTATTTTACAACGTCATTGATCCGATGGAATTTTTTTCATCAAAAGTACGTTTGTTCGACGCAAGTCTTTGAAAACTGTAAAACTGATTTTCATGTCAGGATGAGAATCTTTGAATACAGCAAAAGCTTCTCTTAAATACATAGTCAAATAAAACTTCCTTAAAGTCATTTTTTCCCATTTTCCCAACAACAGATGGTTTCTTTCATACCAGCACATTGGTATGATATATCAGGTCTGTAAAAAAAAATTTTCACTACTTCTTCAACGTCCTCGTTTTTAAAAGTTGATAAACTAATGTCCATTTTATTAGTCAATTCCAACCCCACTCTTTTAGCTAGTCCCATTACAACTGCTTTTTGCTTGCGTGGAGAAGCTGGAAGGTTTCTTGCACATCTTTTCACTGCTTTCCCAAGTGACTTAGGTTTCTTATATGAACCAAAAGATTGGCCATTTAAAGATTCAGAATATTTTGCTTCACTTTGCTGTTCACTTGATTCAAATTCTTTCCTTTTCTTATTTTCACGGGATTTACGTTTCCTTTCTGCTGCTGCACTTCGATACGCTTTCAGTTGACTGGTGCTCATTTTTGACATTCTATTTCTTCTGCTAGATTCACTCATTTTATTTTGATTCGATTTAAAATCTGGATCATTTTCAGTCTTCTTTCGCTTGTACTTTTTCTGCCTTAAACTATGCTTTAAACTTTTCTCGTCATCTTCCGTTTAGTTTTAAAAGAAAACCAAATTCTTATAATCAAGATTAGAATAATAGTTTAATATGCAGATGCAAACTGGCTAACTTTAAGGAATTGAAAGAATAAATAGAGTTGCCAGATTTTAAAACAAAAAAATATTAAATTTCTTTTTAAAAAATATTTTATTATTAGCGCCCTCTACTGGAACCAAATGAATTAAAAAAAATCTTACTTTTATTTGGAATCTGTTTTATCAGTCACACAGGTGATAGTAAATGTCATACAGGTGATAATAAATGTCACACAGGTGATAGGTTAGTTAAGGGTCAGAAAAAAGGTATCAATTTAAAATGTTTAGTGTTGTTTTATCAGCAATATGTTTTACCTTTGATTGCAAAAAATCAGAAATATAAAGTTATTTTAAGTGTCCTAACAAAAACTTTTGTATGTCAAATATCACCTGTGTGACAAGGGGGCTTTTATATGATATGCTTATTAAATTAAGAAACTTAATTTATTTAATTAATTACATTTAAATGCTTTTAAAATATTAATTATATTCCCTAAAAGTGCCTTTTACGAAAAAAATAGTTTTCTTGTCAATAAAAATGAAATTATCTCAGTTTTTGAATCAGAAATCAGTATTGAGAAAAAAATCAAGTTTTTAAAAGTTTATAATTGACCTCCACATTAAAAATAATAAAAAAAAATTTTTGAAACTTTTGTTGCTTGTACCATAAACTGTGAACATTTTTCTTTCATTTAATAGAAAAAACTCCTTTAAACAAAGAAAGAAAAAATTTCAGTGTCAGGCTTACTTTTTCTGGTTTTGCCCAAAAGCAAATTAAAACAAGAAATAAAAATATATTTTGCAAATTGCATCAATTGCAATATGCTACCAGAGAAACGTAACAGCACGAGCCTACAAAGAACAGCCCAGTATGGTTCTTAAAATCATTGAACAAAGCGAGTCAATGGGATTGGATAGCTCTAAAAAGTGATTTTTTTAATAAAAGACATTAAAAAATGAATAAGTTTTCCAAATTATTACGAAAACCATCAAAATTTTAGTGCATAGTAATTAAACCAATTTCTGACATTTGTAGCTTATTTCCAGTTATGTGTAAGGATTTGATGATCAAAAACGCTTTGTTTTCTTTAATTTGCTGCTGCCCCTCCAAATACATGGGAGATTAAATCATGGGGAGACACCATACCTAGTGTTCTGTGATTTTTGTACTGCAAAAGTTACAGAACACTAGGTCTCTTAGTTCTAAAGAAGTGATTTGAAACTGAAATTTGAATGTAGTGTGTTAAAATTACATTTTGAAAATGTTCCATTACTTTTGGTAACATAGTGTACATATACAGCGACAGGCTTAAGCGTTATCGAACATTTGCTTGCATAAGTCCAATCCTTCTGGAGTGTAAGATAGTGCTCCTCTGAAAAATTGAGCTCTGACCTTGACAATATTTACTTCTTTTTAGGGTAACAGAGAAATATATTTGACGCCGCATTGAGATAGATTACTTTTATGAAGTATTCCAACTCAAACCCGCTCCAATAATATGTTTATTTTTAATTCAACTTCACAAAAAGGCGAACATCGTCAAGGTCACAGCTCAACTAACCAGAGAAGCACTACAACACATTTCACCAGTTATAGATTAAGATAACAAAATTGTAAATAAATGTTCAAAATTTTTTCATTTGAATTTTCTGCTTAGTTTGTTTAGGATCTGCCTTCATAAACAAATTTCAATCCTGCAACTTTACCCATTAATGCCTAGCGTCCTTTTAAAAGGACGGTCCAAAAAAGGGTCTGTATTTCCCCAAAATGAACATTTCAACCAAATAATAGTGTTCAATTAGTACCTTGGTATTGTTTCAATTCGTTATTAACAGATTGCAGCACATAACCATTGTAAAGTGTGTTCTGTAGCAGTTTTAATATGATCTTTATCAAAAATTACATCGTTCACAATCTCAAGAAAAAAGCTAAGTTTTCAAAGTTATTCCCAGCTTCCCAGTTTATGTTAATTGCTGATTTTATTTCTTCTTATAAAATGTCTTTTTAAATATTATATCGTAGGCAGAAAAAAAATTGAGTAAAAAAAGTATGTACCCTCTGGGGTCTATCGTAACTTTTGAGGGACGATTTTTCTTTCCTTAATAAAACAATTATTTTTTACATAATATTTTTTTTATTATTTTTCCTGTCCATTAAACACCGTTTGTAACCAGTATACAAAATATCTTTGGAAAAAAAAAGTCAGGCATTAATGGGTTAAAACAGTGATCCCCAATACCACCGAGAAACAGCTCTACAGTGATTAAAAATCAACCACTCCATCACGAAGCGTTAAAAAGCCGAATAATTGCTTAAGTTTATGGTGATTAATTTTGCAACGCAACTATGCGTAACAGGAGATAATGAGATTAAAGTAGAAGCATAATAAAGATTAAATTACTGAGTTTAGTAGAGCTACACTAATGCACTGCTAAGAAACCTTAATCCTTTTTCAAATTTAACAAATATTGATCTACATGCTACGAAAATCGAGCAATTGACACTTTTCTCTCTAATAAAGCAAGGCTCAGCAAGGTACACTTTTAAAAATCTAATTTGGCTGTAGTTTCTACTCATTTTCAGAAAAGCTATATTTTGTGTTCGGCTTTCGAGATTTTAGTTTAAGACATAGTTGGATCTTAATCTGTGTATCTAATCCTTGTTTTAAATAAGCTTAAGTACATTTAATTTATAAGTGATGTTCAAAATTTCAAGTTATTTTCATAGCAATTGTATTAAGGCTTGATCTTTATAGATTGCAACATTAACCATTAATACTATGCAAACAACAATTGATGCATGTTTTCCTTTCTTTGAGTATCTGCTAAATACTATCATGTATTAAAATTAAATTAGTTAGTAGTACGCAATAATGTAAAAGAAATGGAACAGTTTCTGATTTAAATTATACTTTCTTTGCGAGTTGACTTTTTAAAGGAATAGTGGAACGTTTTTAATTGAATTTATATAATTCAAAAAATAAAAAAGAAGACAAATGAAATCTGTATTCATTTTTTATAACATCTAAAGTCAGAAATAATTTTACAATATAAGCATAATAAAACATTAAAACAGACGATAATGGCTTCAGTTAACTTTTGCTGCAGCTAGAAATAGTTTATAAAACGGATTGATCCAAAGTTATCTTTATAAGTTTCATCACGTAGTATTTAAACATCGGAATACATAGAAAAATGAGATTTGGGGCTCAATATGCGCCCACATCCAAAGTTTAAGTAGCCCTTTAACAGTGTTTAAAGCTTGTGCGCCATGTGTATCACAGAATCTTTGTATCTGTAACACACGTATCTTTGCGATAATCCATTTGCTTACATATCCGGCATAGCGTTATCCGGTTAAGTGTATTAAACGCCAAACTGATGTGAACTCAGTGTTCTCGAAACTTCCACATTGACGTTTGACACATTATATCTTTCAAGAAGTCCAAAAGAAAAAAGACCAAATGCAGTTATGCTTAGAGACCTTGCAGTTCTCTTCCGCTGTTTAAATGCTTTGCAAATGCATATATCAAACTGGCCATTGAGACTCAACAAGGAGAGGCATAAATTTGTTGAAAGATGATATCGACACTGAAAAAATCCTTAACGTCATAAAGTATCACCGGGTAACGTTCCGAGATTTTACGGGTTAAACACTTTTATTCTGCGTAGATTTATGAAAACGTTTTCTGAATTATTGTATGTCGCATGAATACAGACATCTCTCTGTTGTGAAATATATGTTTAGCTACCACTTCAAAATAAACAAAGTGTTTTTATTAATCATAACACCTTCAGCACAATTACAGCCTGTCCATATTGACTACACTATTAAAACTACAGGTTGCGTTTGGCACCTTTAAGGGTAAAAAGTTGTAGCCCTAGCGACACCCCCTAAAAGGTGCTACTTGACTCCCTATAGCACCCTTAAAGGCGAAGTATGGAGTCAAATGGCACTCTATGGGTACCTTATGGCACACAATGGGTGACCCATGGCACCCTAAAGGTGCCATAGGGGCCAAATATCACCTTCAAGGGTGCCATAGGGAGTCAAGTGTCACCCTTCAGGGGGTGCTGCTGGTGTTACAACTTTCCACCCTTAAAGGTGTCACATGCAACCTGTAGTATATTATTATTATTATTACAGTGTAAGCTCCCGATGAGGGAAAAACGCAGTCTCCGGGTACTAGCTTTGCTGGGATTTCAGACAATTAAGCAGTTTGTGATTAGATTGCTCTTCAGTTTCAAGTATTTTTTATACTTGATTATCAGGATATTTTCTACATTTTTTTTATTTAACATTCTTCCACTTTTATAACCTTTAAAAGTATTTTAAACATAACTACAAAAAACAATTTATTTTCTTTCGTGAATAAACTAATTATCTATTTAAGTGAAGCAAGCAGTCGTAAATAGTATAATTTATTTTTGGAAGTTTTACAATAAAAAAGAAAGCGCCTGTTCAAACATATTTTAAAGCGAAAATAAACATTCTATACTGCTTTTGAGTTTAAGCGAAGAAACAAATTGTAGCTATAAACACAGAACTTTTGAGCGTAAATTTCATAAAATTAAAAAGTAAAGTTTTTAATTAAAAATTAAAAACTCTATATTTTTCCTTCAATATATGTTTGATAAATAAATTTGTTAAGCTCGGGATCTACTATGTTTACACAAGCCTATTTCTCATCCGAACTGCTTTTGGTTTAGATACGTATGCAAATAATTGTTTATGATGGCAAATAGTTTTTTTTTCTTTTGAGACACTCGAGACACGTTAGTGAAAATATGCATGAGCAATATAGATAAGTATTTTGTATACTACGATTTCGCTAACATAAGTTTTGAAATGTCTAAATTTTAATGCTAGAAAACATATGCTGTAATTTTAAAGTATTATTGCTTTTAACTTCAAAGAAGTTCGAAAACTTAAATGCTTACACATGCGCTTAAATAAAAATAGCGATTAAAAAGGTCATCTTATTTGCAATCTATCTTTTAGTAAAAAACGTTATTATAAATCATTGAGCTAATATTCAAACTGTAATGAGAAAGTATATGAAAGCTGCATTTACGAAATATTTTATGAACTTCTATCCCAGATTAACATTTTTTTTGTAAACTATACATATTTTACATATATTTTTTTTGAAACCATAAATGCTTATTTTCATTATTTCATCTACACTTTCTGTATTATAAAAACATTGATATAAATTTAAATTTAACACATGTATCTTAAACATAAAATAATCACTTTCTAATCTATCGCCAAGAACTGCATTTTTTAATACAGGACCTCGTGTAAATGATCTACACGCAAGTGTCAAAAATTTTCCGAGCAGTCAAGCTCCAAGTTTGCCAATCGAAAAAAAAAAATTCATCATAATAAATTGTTCAATAATGATTACAATACTTTTTAACCCCGACACAAAAAGGAAAGGGGTTATATTTTTATCGTGTTTCCGTATATGTGTGTCTGTTTATGTCATTGTACCAGATGCAGTATTTTAAAAAAATTTCATTATTATTATTATTATTATTATTTAAGTCGACTTAGTCGATAGTGTTTTTGGGTAGGCCTCACTGTTGCAGGACTTTAAATGCCATATATATATTAGGTCATTTGAAAAGTCCTCGCGCTTTTTTCTAACCAGATGGTTTGACGTATATATTTCGAGCAACACTAATCCAATTGCGTTATATGAGTATTCGTTTGAAAGGTGGCATTTCAGGCTACCTTTCTGTGATCACGTGCAAGTATTTCGACAGTAGAGAAAAAAGTTATAGCGCTTTAAAAATGACTGAAATATCTGAAAAATACGATAGATAATGCTTTTTCACTGAAAAAAAAGATAAGAACGCCACAAGAACGGCCGATGTTTTTTAAAAATGTTATGTAAGGATGCAATGAGTGAACGCCGTAATCAAAAGATGTATACTCTATTCCGTTCCGGAAATTTCGATGTCAAAGATACACCTCTCTCTCTGGTCGGCTATTCACTGAAAAAGTCGATGATGTTTTTCAACTGGTTTAGCGAGACCAACGCGTAAGCTCTTAAAAGATGGAGGAGACACTTAACATCAACCACATAACAGTTTGGGATTCTCTGAAGAGAACAGGTTGCTCAAAGAAGCTCCATGTTTGGGTGACACAAGAATTACCGAAAAAAAATTTTGATCGACAGAGCTACCATCAGTAAAACGCTTTTAAGGAGATCCGAAATCGATTCTTTTTGAAGCAAATTATTACAGGAGATAAAAAATGGATTAGATACCAGACAATGAAATGCATGCGATCTCAGTAAAGGGCTGTGACCCACCACAAACGACTTCAAATCCAGGATTGACGGTAAAAACGTGTTTCGTAGAAATGGAAGGACATTGCTCATAATGAACTGATACAACCTGGCGCAACAGTAAATTCTGTCCTCTATTGTGCATAACTCAACTGTTTCAATGAAGCAATCAAGAAAATGCGACCAGAATTGGCCAACAGAAAAGAAGTTGTGTTCCACCATGATAATGCTAAGCCACATTCATCTTTGATGACTTAGAATAAATCGAAGAAACTTGGTTATGAACTTTTGGTGCATCTAACGTATAGGCCGGGGACCTTGCTAATTTTGAGTATCATTAGTTTCAGTCTCTGAAAAATTCTTTTGATGGCAAAAAATTCGCTAACTGAACAGTCGCTGAAAATCACTTGGCTAAGTTTTTCGCCGATAAACCTCAGAAGTTTTACACTAATGAAATTATGCAGCTACCGAGGGAATAGGCAAAGGTCATAAATAATAATGAGCATACGCACTTAGATTAAAATTAATTTTCAAATAAAAAAATTCTTACTCAAAAACTTACGAAAAAAGCGCGGAGACTTTTTAAATGACCCAATATAAAACAAAAACACATTGAACTATCATTTTTGACAGCTTTGGTAGTAAAAATTTACTCATAAATATAAAATATCAATGTCAATCGAAAGAACTAGTTTTTCTGCATGTGATGGGATTTATTTAGAACGTAAAAGTTTTGTTACTTGGAATTATGACTCGTTTTAAGCCAATTTTAATTGCACTTTAAAGCATTTTTTCACGCGATAGGTAACGGTTTCGTAGTAGGCAGAAAACGAGAGAAAGGTAATTTCTTTAAAACTGTTATCTCTTGCAATTTCCTAATATTTAACAAATAAAAAAATAATTGCTTTTGGTATTCGGCTTTTTAAAGAATTTGAAAATTTCACTCTTCATTTTCCCTTTGCGTCTTACAAGACATAGATGTTGTGATTATTTTTCGTTTTCCGTGTTTTTTCATGTTTTCTAGAAAAAAATAAATAAATAAATGTGCTTAAATTTTATGAGATTTAAGTCTCGTGATTTATTTTAATATAAGGTCGTCTCTTAGAGTCAGTTTTGAATTTAAATATTGTTTCTTGTTACTGAAAGAAATATTATTAAAGAAGCGTCACTTTCGTCAATAATATCTTGATCCTCATGGGATAATGTAGTATAATGCAACATTTTGAACGTATTTTTTTTGAAAATTTAAAACTTTACACTTGATTGTTGTTTTTATATGAACGACTCCATCCCAACTTAATTAATCACTATTTTTACCATTTGGATAATTTAATTTAAAAACTCATTTTAAAGCTTATTAGCTTATTAGATGATGAATTTATTGATGATTAAATTTTAAGCTTATTAGATGATGAAATAGTAACTTATCCTGGTCTGACAACATACTATTTTATTTCAAAAAAAAAAAAAGGTAGCAGCAGTACTTATTTCAAAATCTATTCTGTATATAATCACGTGATTCACTCTCATTGTTTTAAAAAATAATTTCAGAAAGCTCGTCTTTGGCTGTAAATTGCCTTTTATTCGTTTTTTTTTAATTTTTACATAGTAATGTGATTCATTGATATTGCTTGAAAAAATAATTTCTAAAACCATATGTTTGGTAGTAAATTGTATCATCTTTTTTGTCGTATAAAATTGTTTTTAATGCTATTTATTTATTTTATTTGTTTATTACTTATTTATTTTCAAGATTCTGTACTTGTTTTATTTCAGCATATTTTTGAAAAATTCAGTTTTAAGCACTCAAAACAGTAATTATCAATAATTGTCCTTTTCTTTGTACAAAACGCGTATTTCATAGAAATATTTTACTAGTTTTTTTTTTTTTTTTAATTCTTGAATGTACCTTTTTTTTTTACTTTAAGAGCATCATTTATTAAATTTTACACTTGCAAGCATATGTTATTTTTGAATGCTATTTAGTATGGCTTGCATCTCCCTAACTACATAACAGATGGCACTATATACAAGCCAAACAAATGTAGCCATTAACTTCAACTTCAACTTTGTTTTCTTTCTGCTAGTTGTATTCCACTGTCCTCATGTGCTGTACGTGTTAAAAAAACTTTTGAAACATCTATGGATCCTCACTGAAATCGTTAAAACCTTTATTCGTGTTCTAGCAGTTTGAACTCAAATGGTAAAAGATAAGCTAACATTTAGGCGAAACCATAACGTATAGAAGTGTATAAATACCTTTGTACAACAAATGTAAAGTTTTAATACATCGTTAAAAAAGAGCACAAATGCGCAGGGATACTGCCGACACGTGTTTCGGCGTTACAAGGAACGCCTTTTTCAATGCAAAAAAAAAAATGTGAGCTCATGGCTTTTGTCGGATGTCTGTGCATCCATGATTTTTTTGCATTGAAAAAGGCGTTCCTTGTAACGCCGAAACACGTTTTTTTTTTAAACCTTGTATTTATACTTTACATCACGTATAGAATCCCGAAATGACTTACTATAGAACATGGAAACACAAAACGAACAGAGAAAGTTAAAAGAAAAGAACGGAAACGGTACTTTAAAAATGAGTTGCAGTCCTTGATTGAGAACACTTTAATTTGTCAGAAACCTGCTCCCTTCTAATTTCAATATTCTGACTTTTTTTTTAGATTTAAGAAGCATCTTTTTTAAATTTTATTAGTAATTGACACCCTCAAAGAAGAAACAGAAATTAATGTATGAAAAGAGCGTTTAAACGCATAGTTTATAAAAAAAACATAAGTTTATTATTATAATTTTTCATTCTTTCAAGAAAAATTCAAGTGTATCTGTTACTATGATGCCACCAAAATTATTCAAATGAAGTCTCTTGTGTATCTCTGGATTAATTTATCATTTTGCGGTAATTTTACATACTTCAGTTTTCATATAAAAACGTCTTATCTGAATAAATGATTTTGCTTGACAAGAAAATTATTCTTATATTTAATTAAATATAACTTGCGGAAATTTAAAAGAATATATTTAAAAACCTCACATTAGTAGAATATTTAAGATTTAAATAAATTTTATGAAAAATCTTAATCCTTTTTGGCAGCCCTGTTTGTTACATTACTGCAAAATGAATTAGTGAATTTAACATTTTTTACCGCATTTTATTGTTCTGATTAAGGAATAAATTTCCTTAATCAGTTTTCAGGAGAAGGAATAATACAATACTAGCTTTTTAATTTTGAAATTAAGGTAATTAACTGAGAATATAAAAGGTTTGGACAATGAGGGCTGTTTTTTCTTCTTCTCTTTTTGTTATGCAAAAAAAAAATGACTTTTATGTAAATGAAGAACTCAGAGCAACATTTAGAAAAACAATCTCATTTTTTATTCTTCAAGGTAAAAAATAATTCTTTGTTGTTTTCAAGCTCACGTTCTTTTTATTTATTGCATTTAATTAGTTTGAAACGATGAAAAAATATGTATTTAATATTTTTAATTAAAATCCGAGGCAATTTTCTGTCACAGCAAATCTTGTATAACTTGGATTTTAGTATTTCCATTTTAGTTATAAAATTAATTGAGTTTTTTTTTTCTTTTGTACATGTAATCAATTGTTGTTAAGTGCTAAATATTTTTTTTAACAATTATGATAAACTTATTAATGACTTTTCGCTTTCGTTTCAAGCAAATAGTTTTTTGTCACTAACCTCGCGTTCACATCTGTATACGTTTGAAATATAACAAATACCTCTCGGTAGCTTCTGCAATTTTTACACTTTTTCCTGATTTTTCCTGCTCCAATGTTTTTTTTCCTAATTTTGAATCAGTGCCACCACAATAGGGTGTCGGACGCAATAATACGGGTTGGATGACGCCAGATGTTTTTAACCACTTTTTCACTAAAATATTTGCGCCATACTTAGTAGAGAACAACATCAAAAAGTCAGTTATCCTATTTATAGACGGTCACAAAAGCCGTATCAATTTGCAGATTAGTTTGACTTGCAAGGAGCTTGGAATGGAGCTTTTTGCTCTTTATCCTAACACCATCCGAATCACTCAGCCAGCAGACGAGTCCGTTTTCGGGCCTATTGAGAAAATGTACCGAAAAGTAGTGCAGCAGTTTGAGGCAAAAAATGCTGTAGAGGTTGTAACAAAGTTAAACATCGTTATTATTTTGAAAACCGTTTTGGACGACTTAAAGTCTGAAAATATATTAAATTGCTTTAAAGCATGTGGGCTGAGTCCTTTTGATGAGAACGCTACTGATTCATAGTGAGTAGATTGAACGCCAACGAAAAATCAATATGTATCATCTGAATAGGATATTATTTATATTTAAATAAAAATATTTTTGAAAAAAAAAATTGAACCGACTTCGGAACTCCGCTCGGCAAGTGCTCTAAAAAGTAAAAAATAATTTTATTCTTTGAACACCATCGATACTACATTCAAACATAAGTTTTGAAGTCGGCGCAAAAACACTAAATAGAATCATACGAAACTATAATTTAACTATATATTTAAATTGCAATGAATCCAGGTTCTTTAATCACATTCGCATACACTACATTGACAACCATATATTTATGTAATGGTACAAATATTCAGCTCTTAATTTTCAATGGTTTCTCTGAAAAATGTTGGCAAATTGTAGTTAAACATCATTTCACCTATAGTTTTTGCACCGACTTCAAAACTTATGTTTGAATGTAGTATCGATGGTGTTCAAAGAATAAAATTATTTTTTACTTTTTAGAGCACTTGCCAAGTGGAGTTCCGAAGTCGGTTCAATTTTTTTTTCAAAAATATTTTTATTTTATTCTTTTTAGTGCAAATGTACATATGAAATAAGGTAATGTTTCCATTACAAAACTTCACCTAATTTTCTTAAGTAAATGCTTCATAAAATGAACTATGTAAGGAAAAAAAAAAGAAAGAAAGTATCAACGCGTCTAAAATTTGAAACGATTGACACTAAAAAGTAATTCTTGTTATTCTCTGGTATTTATTTGTGTACTAGTTTAATCAAAGGCTAAATATTAACGTCTTTTTAACTAATTTATATTTCAAAACAACGCTAGATTCTCGCGGTTCATAAGATTTTACGACGTATTACGTACGTGGCCCGCTAACAGGGACGTCATTTCAAGTTTTTCCAGGGGGGGGGGGGGGCAAAGGGTCCAAACTCAATGCAATTTCATCGGAAAACATCAAAAGCCACGCCCACTTTTTGTAAATACATTGATTTCTCAAAGTCAGGGGGGGGAGCAATTGACCTCCCCCCTCCCCCCCCTAAATGACGGGCCTGCCCGCTAATAAGTTTCATGTTTGCTTCAGTTAAGCCTTCATTCAAAATTATCATTATTATTACTGTTTCATATCAATCACGTTTTGTAACAATGGATTTCATATTTAATCATTTAGGACAAATCGTTTTAAATTTGAGCAAAAATTTGAAGTTTTTCCTCACTTTCTTCAGAATTCCTTTATCAAACCTTACGTAAATTAAGACTAATAAAGTCTGAAAAATTACGAATCAATTAGTACCTGGTACGGCTTTCAGTTCGTTGGAGTTCGGGAGAAAAAAGCAGGACATAGAAAGATTCTCAGTTTAAAAATTTCAAAAAGACCATAGAAATGAATTTCATTATCCAGAGAAGCCTTGCGTTCAAAATGGTCATTATTACGATTACTGTGATCCGGATTTCTTTTTCGAATGATTTCTGCAGGTTCCCGTTATCGAACCCGAACCACGAGAGGATGGGACCAAACAGAAAGAAAGACCTTTCTAACAAAAAAAGAATTTTTGAAATCGGTCCAGGCATCTTCGAGTAATCTTATAACATACAAAAAAAAATTCTCCGACGAATTGTATAACCTCCTCCTTTGTTGAAGTCGGTTAATAAACATATTTTTTGTTTAAAGATTTCAGAAAAAACTAAAATCAATTTTACAATAAATCTTAAGGTGAGAGAATTCTTTCTGAAATCAGCACCAAAAAGGTTATAAAATTCAGTCATTACATTTCTTGTATATTTTTATCATCGCAAGTCTGTGTAATTTGTATTCTAGTGATAGTTTTAAACAATTTATTCGATATCTTCCTTAAAGCCTTGAGAAGGTTTTTTGCTTGAACTCGTTGCCAGCCGTGAATCAAGTCGGAGCAAAATTGATTTTAGAGAGAAGCTCATCAATCCCTCTTAAATTTCTGAAACTTATCTTAAGCATACAGTTATGCAAAAAAGCCAGGTATTTTTTAGACACGTCTTTGTTACTGCATTTAAAAAACTAAATGCATCATTTTCTCTGTGAGAAGTGTTTCAATAACCTGTCCAAATATGCGATTCATGTATTTGACACATTTTCAACACAAAAGAAACTCTCAACGATTCAACTGGGTCTACATTCCGTAGCAGCTGTAATGTAAAATTCAACTGTAGGCAAATGTTATTGGCCCCGTACGCTTCAAAGAAACGAACGTAAAAATCCGAAGCGAAAGTAATTTTCATTAAATTGTGCATTTTATGAACTTTTTGCACAAAATTCAATTTACTGTGTCGCAGAGAAGACGTAAATTGTGCAACCAACACCAAAATTAAAGCAAAAACTTTTTTTTATTTAAATTGTTTATGAAGAGGATTTTTGCCTCCAACTCTGTTGCTTTCCTATTCCATGCTGATGAGTGCATAATAAGCACGAAACTGAAGTCCACGGATGGAAATAACCGAGTTGGTGGTGTATTGCAAACAACGGTACTTTTTCCTGAAATTACGTCGCTTAGTGGTTTTTTAAAATTAGTTTTATTCTTGTCGATTTTAACTTATATATTTGTTGCTATTGCGAACTGAAGATTTCATTGTTGGCGGCATTCAACGATTTCAATTTTCTATAGTTGCTATATACTTGTAGATTTAAATATTCCCGTCGCCAAACCAAGTGACGTACTTTTAACGAATAAGTACTGAAATTGCAATCAAATTTACTAAATATTAGAAATGATGAGAAAAATGTTACCGTCGTATAATATATTTTCCCAAACTTGTTGAGAGCATTTTCTCGTGCTGCATGTCTTAAACTTCATAAAAAAATGACGAATTTGTAAAAAAGACTATTTTAAATGACTCTTACATTATGTAGTTTTTTTACATTTTAACGCAAGAATTTGACAGAATAGTGTTAAATATTTTTCATGGAGTCAAAAATCATCAAAAGTAC
>JAXGGA010003346.1:0-104303 GCA_038373865.1 Uloborus plumipes | reverse complement strand
ATTAGACACCCGCCTCCCCCCCCCCCAAAAGAAACTTTTGATCTCTCTAAGCTTATGCTGATAAGTTAATCGATCTTTGCCATCTAAGCGACCCCTTTGTTGGTCAATTTTTTCACCAATAATTTTGCAGGCTCCTGAGCTCAATTAGAATCTAAAGCATGAGTGCATTGATGGCTTTTAATGTATCTAACACGTTTTCTTATACCCAGAACCTGATTTACCAATAGGACTATTAGACACCCCCCCCCTTGCTCAGGGGACTCCTAAATATTTTTCACTAATATTTTAAAGCACTTGGAAATGTTTTTTCTGAATATACTCATCAACAGAATGCAGGGAAATAACTATAACGTTTTATTTGAATTGTCAGTGAAGTTTAGATTGTACCCTACGTGAATAGAATTCTTTCTATATAGAAGTTTGGTAAGACCTCATTTGGAGTATACTGTTCAGTTTTGGTCTCCTTATCTGAAGAAAGATATTAATGTATTAGAAAGGGTACAAAGAAGGGCTACAAGGTTAGTATACGGATTTTCTAGTCTAGACTATGATTCCAGACTTAGAATGCTTAATATGTATAGTCTTGAGCAAAGGAGAACCAGAGGGGATATGATTCAGTTATTTAAATTTATTAAAATGAATGATGTAGCAGTGTTGGATTTTTGCACGGAAAGCAGGACAAGGGGGTCATTGTTTTAAGCTGTTTAAACCTCAGGCTAACCTGGAAATTCGAAAAAATTACTACTTTAGCAGGGTAGTGGGAACTTGGAACAGTTTACCGGAAGAGGCGGTAAGGAGCAATGGAGTAGATAGCTTTAAGAGGGCCATTGATCTTCATTGGGGTCTTTAAATTGACTAGGACCAGCCCAGTTGGGCCCAGAGCCTGCTGCTAGTCGTCGCATTTGTATTTGTAGTAGTTGTAATGTGTATGTGGCATGAATGAAATAAAGATTGAATGACACCGCAGCCTATTGCCATGTTAGTGAACTGATTAAAAAATAACAATTGTAACTCAACAATTTTTTCCTCAAATTGTACCAGTAAAGTAAACTCTGCAAATTGGATTGGCTACTATCCCAAAATTTCTAAACCAAACCCAGCACGCACCATTTACACATGGTTGAAAATATACCCCCTCCCCCCTTTTGTTCATTCACTGGTATTTGAAGATGATAATTTTGCAAAGATGAATTTTTGATCAATTAGTGGAATTTCTTCGTTTGAACTGTTTTTTCTCCTGAAAAAATTAACTGTGACGAAAAAGTTACACTATTGGTGCAACATCAAACCACACTTAATGCACAGTCGATCTTTTACAGCGTAATATCATTAAATTTAGAGTGAACCATTATTTATTTGCAGTTTTATAAGTTATAAGTTTATTTCATAGCTTATCAAAATATTGTGACAAAAAATTAAATATATCAAGCATTTCAAAGTAATTCAAACTATCCCAAAATGTATGTTTATTATTTCATGTTGTGCGTTTTTACCTTAAATATCTTTAAAAATGTATAGTATTATAATTTTTATGATTGACAACAAATACGAGAAGGTTTTCTATTTTAATTATTTTTACTTAATTTTACGTAGTATAGGAAGTATTGTGATCGCGAAAAAAAAAATCACTCAAATTTGAGTCTAAATTTTGATTTTGCTCACCCCCGAATGAATGTTCAGTGGTTTTTTTGACCTGTCAGCACGTGCATATGTACCTACCAACATATAAGCAGCCGAAAAATCCTTTTCAATCACCCCCGAGTTGATTACGACGAGTTTTCTCGTGACGTCTGTATATACGTATGTATGTGTCGCATAACTCAAAAACTATATGCTGTAGAAGCTTCTAGCTTGGTATGTAGGCTCTGAGGATGGTCTAGTTGTGCACC
Source organism: Uloborus plumipes (assembly GCA_038373865.1). Lineage (NCBI taxonomy): Eukaryota > Metazoa > Arthropoda > Arachnida > Araneae > Uloboridae > Uloborus > Uloborus plumipes. The sequence continues at coordinate 102,414 of JAXGGA010003346.1, read as the reverse complement.
TTCCCTTGTGGTTGCATTCGAATGTTCCCAAGGGGGTGCTTTACCCCTTTTTTGGGGTAAATCAGTGTTAAATTCAATGCAGACTCAAGTGATATGAATCGGCGCGACCACTTGGCGATATGTCGCCACGCTTTTGGTCGCCAAGTGTTTGACGCCAACTTGGCGACATATCGCCAAGTTGGCGACACATTTGGCGAAAAACTTATTTTTTTGAATTTGGGTTCAACTTGGCACTAGTGGCAATATTTTGCGAAAAATTCACTGAATGATATTAAAATCAGCAATATTTAGAAAATTAACCATTGTAAAATATTTTTTCCATTGTTTCGTGGCAGATTAGGGGAGTAAATATTTGAATTGTTACCTTGCTCACTCCAAGCACTTTTTTTAACACTTAAGGCAACTACTAAGAAATTTACATGTAAAAGGAATTAGCGTGGGGTCCATACCAGATTTTTTAATATTATTACACAGAATAGTTGAATAACTTGAACTGGAATCAATCTCAAAAGGGGGAGGGGGTTTCGGGGCCTCGCAAAATTTATTCGCCCAGTCTTAATTTTGCTCTTGCAACGCCACTGCACTAACATTTAAAAATTGACAAAGTTAAAATAAACGATATAAAAAAACATATCCTTAAGTGCGCAAGGAGGGAGGGGCTCAAAATATTTTCCCTCTTGAACACATCACTGAACTTGCACCCATGACTGTTCCTTTCTTTGCTTCTTTTTCTAAAATATTTTTACACCTGCTTTTAGAAAAGTCGCCTACAACAAGTCCTGATCCATGAATCTGGTTCTTCACCTTTAGTGGTGAGAAATCATAGAGAGTAAGAGGGTACATTCTATTCTATCATTTTTAATAATTAAAACTTGCAGATGCACAAAGTTCCTTACAGTTTAGATTTAGTCCATTTTCAGCCTTGGTCCTTTACTTAAACAATCTGCACATACTCACATACTTAGTTGGTGTCCATGCAATTGTTGCCTAAACAACTTTTTTTTCTTTTTTTTTCTTTTTTATGATAAATTTCACTTCAATGTTATGAGCTATTTTTGTATTTATTTTTTCAAGTTCAATTTTTTTCCTTTTTTTAAAAACTAGGCTCGAGATATATTGAAAGGAACTGTATCATTTAGTGAAGAAGTGATGGAAGATGACCACATGAATTTATGTACAGCTTCAAGCAATGCAGCATCATCTTCCACCTCTCAAGAAAATAATTTTTACAAATCACCATTTTTTAGCACAGATGAAAGCATTGATTCAAATGTCGATGTAAAAGATCCTACACTTTTGAGTTCTTTACAGATAAAAAAAGAAAAGGTTGACTCCTAAGATATGAGTATGTATGCTTCATTATGTTTAGATTAGACATATGGCTATTATTTTCTTATTTATGGGAAAGTATTTCATTTTTTAATTTATTTTTATATAAAAATATTTTAGTTATCAAAATTTTTGTAAGCAGTACCTACTTTTAGTTTTGTCAAGTAGATTGTGATAATATCACTTGAGCTGATAAGTTTTATACCTATTTATGTAGTTTTGTTTTGTGAAATAGCAGCTTAATACTAAAGGATATTTTGTTCAAAGTTTTATAATTCAGTACTTTTTTTCCACCTACGTCTTAAAGTATAAGCTGTATGATTTTGATTAAATAAAAATTCATTCCAATGCATTGTCACATTAAAGCAAGAGTAGGATATCTTACTGTGGTTTCCAAGCTTTGCTGTCTTACTATTACTCTAAGGTGATATGTTGACTTTCTTCCCCCATACTTTGTTTTATTTATTTTCTCTACCTAAAAAATATAATTGCTTGTCTAACTGAACTGTAATGAGACTGCAGGTACAGTTTTTTTAATCAATAAAAATTCCAAGCATTTTCAATTTCTGTTCAAATCATTTGCAGCTGTTGAGATGAATATATTGCAAATGCTGTAAACCATCTTTTAATATTCATTTTATTACTTTTATATTCCAAATATTTGTAACTTCAGTAACGTTTTAGGTGACTACTTAAGGTAATCATTTCAGCATATTCTAATGGTTGACTCAGATTAAAGTGCTGAAATTGGGCTCTTAGGATTAATTTTCATTTCTCAGTTTTTTTGTTTATTATAAGACATAGGGAAATCCACCAAGTGTTTTCCATTCTTAAGCATTATTTATCTTGCTTTGCAAAATAAAATTGCCATTTCTAAAATTAACTTATTTACTCTTTCTACACATGTAGAAAGAGTGGTTGTTTTAAAACAGTATTGTTACAAGTTGTATGTTTTGTGTTATGATTTTATATTGATAAGTAAGCATCATTTACCATTTATGTTCCTTTTTAAGTCAATTTTATGAAAGGTGATTTCTTAAAAGGAAATTGTATTGCATTGCTTTGTACAAATATTTTGAATTTTTGCAAAATAATTACAGTAGAGTCTCAAAATTCTGAGATATTTAGGGATGATGCCACCCTTGGCTGAGTCTCAGACTGTGCAAAAAAATTCTTAACTTACTTTCTTAAGGATGATAGAAAGGTGTACTTGCATTTTGCTTCATTGTATGCATTAGAGGAAGGACAGTATTTATGAAAATAATTTTACTTACATTTTAACCTAATTTCCACTTTAATCACCTGTAAATCAGTTTTAACTTTCTGACTTATTTTTTCATGATGTCCGTATGTAATTGTGTTTGCAAGAACATATGGATAGAGAAAAAAAAAACTATTTTGATTATGTCCTAATTTTTTTCAACATCTTGTCATGACGTCATTGTGTACATGTGTATGTGTGTATATGTATGTATCTAGCTTAACTTGAGAATGGTTGGTCATACATCATACTTGGTTCAAATTTCATATGTATTACTTGTACAACAGTTGTTTCCTTCCCTTTTTGATTGCAATTCGTCAACTAACCGGACGTCTGAACCCACCTAGGTATTTGTGTGTTTATCTCACACAATGCAGAAAGCAGTTGCTCATAAAGAATTAAAACTATTTATGTAGAACTTGTTTAGCATATATAGTTAGGAACAATAGTTTTCAGTTGTAATTTGATGCTCTAAAAAGGCAAATTTAATTTTGAGTCTTTTTTTGTGTCATTTTCTCTAAAGTATTATATTGTCAATCATGTTCAAATCATGGCAAATTCAAGTAAATAATTTGGGGAGTGTTGACAGCACGGACATCCTGATATCTTTTTATTGATTTAAAAAGTTTAAAATAGTGGAAGGTTTCAGCTTTTAGATCTTAATCGAAATAAATTTTTAGCTGTTAAAAGTATTTTTAATTGATGTACAAAGAGCTAGTGTGATAACTACATCAGATTTTTTTCTCCTTCAGCCTAGTACTGTTCAAGGAATTTCATAGTTCAAAGAAGCTTTTTAATGTTTTTTTGCTTTTCTTTTAAATGTAACATCTAAAAAGAAGATATATTTGAATCAAATTGGTAATGACTGTATGAAGAAACAAAAATATCTGCATTCTTACTACTAAAACTTGAAATTGTGGACACTTTATAATAAAGGAACCTCAAACTGTTGAGACTCTGATTTTTGAGACTATATTGTACAGTATGATCTCTGCATAGACTTTCTCTCTCTCTCTATATATATATATGTATGTATATATATATGTATGTATGTATGTATGTATGTATGTATGTATATATATGTGTATGTATGTATGTATGTGTACTGTCTAATCTTTCATTGTAAAACCTTCCTCGCATTTGCGCATGCCTGAGGTCTCTTTAGATCCCCTCAAAGTAGGGGGGAAATGCGAAGTAACATTCAACAGGAAGTAAGAAGCGAAAGCACCGGCAAGTGCGTCTCTTTATCCTATCACCCCTTTTTCAAATGAAAGCGATCGTGACTGCCAGGCGCGTAATACGCAGACAAACAGTATATGTATATACATCAGGCACGTGCCGTCAATGAATGCCATGGGTAGGCAGACGCGAAGATGTGTGGAATAATATATATCATTAAAAACGCATGAAATTTAAAAAGCAATAAAATAATGTTAATATGAAAGATGTTTTCTTATTATACAAATTATATACATATATGCAGGAATATTCGCCTGCATATATGTATATAATTTATAAACTATTTCATATTCATATTGGATGCAGTTTCAACTTAATCCTACGAAGAAGCGGGATACAAAAAAACACAAAACATTTGAAAATTACTATATTTCATGAAAAAGAAAACACGAAATGGAGATAGCAAACTGCAAGTATTCAACAGTACTGTACGAAAGACGGCGTCAAGACGTCTAGACCGTAGAAAAGTCACAGACTTCACAGGCATAGTTCTGCGCAAAACGCAGTCAAGTTTCGGTGGAGAACAGAAAAAACCGCAAAGGCACTTTTCGGACAGCCTTTCGACGCCGCTGTTCGAACATTAGGGGAGAAAAGTGCGGAACACGTGCACTTCCTGAGACGATGCATGGTAAAGATACAGTGGTCGAAAAGCAGCGGTAGTCGATGCTTTTTTAAGGAAGAAAAATGAAAATTTCCGTGTTTTTTCTACTGTAGGTATATTTTCTTCATGGGTAGGCACTGCCTACCTTGCCTACCCAGACAGCACGTCTCTGATATACATATACATAATAATACAAACAAATAGTAAACTGGAAATAGAAAGCGGCATATTAGGAGAAGTGAAAGGAGAAAGGTTGAATCCAGAGCTCATCAGCCGTGGGGGATTCAATAGTGGTCGAAAGACCAAAAAGTTTAATATAAACTATCTTCTTACAATTCTGATATTTTATATATATACATATATATATATATATATATATATATATATATATATATATATATATATATATATATATATATATATGCATGCTTATTTGTCAGTGCTTGCTATTCACATAAAAAAAATCAAGAATTCAAATCCTCAAAACATTACAGACTGATGCCTTACAGAGGGGGGTGGTGAAGGCCCGTAATAATCTCTTTTGGCTGAAAGAATAGAGAGTAACAGTTACAAACATAGAATGCTCTGCTCTTATATCAGCTTACTGTAGGGTTATAGACATGACCATTCGTTTATTCGCTAGGGACCCTTTTTTTTAAATGCTAAGGAAAATAATAAAGGTTATCATAATGAGATCAATCTGTCTGCTTTGGGAAGGAGTGGGGATTGATATATAATCAAGAGAAAAAGACAGTTGCAAATATGTCTTTACATTTATTTAAGCGCTACACTGCTGTATAAAATGAGTCTTCAAGTTTATAGAAAGTGAGCAAGAAATAAGCAATACAACAGAAAAAATACAAACCAGAAATGTAAAGTTTAAACTTTAAATTTTGTTAATATTATGATACAGCTCCTTGATTTTGAAATGCTTACCCATGTTTTAAAAAAAGATAATTTTTATATGCTTTGGACATTGAATGGAATAGTTATCAATATTATGCATTGTAAAAACCTGGAAAATATTTAGAAGCAAATACACTTTAGATATCTTCATATTCCAATTTCACAGGAAAGAAACGTTAGCTCAGGAAGCAGTTGAAAATTTACTGTGAATACATTTACTGTTGACTGAACCTTTTTTTTTTTGTAGGGTGTAGAGCCCTGTTGTTCTCTTTTGTCTTTAACTTGGTGTGTTTAAGTGCTCTCTAAAACTGATGATACCCTTTTTGAGTTAAAGTGCTCAGACCTTTTTTTTTTCTCAAGAGATCTCTAATACACACACACATATATATGTATTTATGTATATATGTAGGAATAGTGCAGTGGAGAGAAGGGTATAGTGCTCCCTCTCAAGATCCCTTGGTTTTGACAAAATGAACAATCTTGATGCAGTAGTCTATTTAAATATGAAGTTGGTGATAACCCCTCCGCTTCCCAGAAGTTCAATTTAGCGGTGCCGTTGTTGTATATAAAGTGGAACCTTGGTAACTTGTCAACTTAGAGGTTTGCTAATTTCATTCTTAAAGAGCTTTCTGTATAGCTGTATTTACTTGTACTTGCTACTATTTCAGCATTTTTTAATTTTTTTTGAACGCTTGCATACCAAAGTGGTAGTAATAATTTGACTACCTTATGAGGAATAATCCATAAGTTTTGAAAAGAAAAAATCTCCTTAGCCATCAGATCTATTAGAGAGAATGCTAGCACACATGCTCTAAAAACAGGTGTTATAGTGCAATTTTTTCTCTCCCGGACACCTCTAGGTACATTTCTCCTCCAACTCCTTCTAAACGTAGAAGTAAAGCGCTTAGTGGGATGGTCAAGGTATCTGTATTTCAAGTTACTGGAGTTTCACTATATATATATATATATATATATATATATATATATATATATATATATATATATATATATATATATATACATATATATACATACATACCCACACATAAGTAATACATAATGTCTCACTGCTTATGAAGAGAATCAAAACATTTACTTGGAAAGATTTATTACAAAATATACAGCAATTTTTGTACATAAGAATCACTATGATTGTCATATATTGAGATTAGATTTTATTGTCCTGTATGATAGAAGTCTGCCACTGGAATGGAGTAAAAGTATCACAGTTGTCCACCTGAATATGGTGAATTACAAAAACACCTGCTGCAAAATTTCCATTGCGTGGTGATTGACCATCCATCTTGTCTCAAATTTGATTCCAGTGTCTTCCTCCAGTTCTACCACCTGAAGAAATGTTTGTCCAGTGACCAGCGATGAATACATAGACAGCTGTGCTATTTCAGTGTTAGTCTCTTCTATACAAAAATTTATCTCAAAGTATGATAAGTATTACAGTTCTGGTGGGTTTTCATGTCAAGCAGTAGCTACAATATTGCTGTATTTTTTTGCAGTAAATAAAGTTCTATTGCATCTTTCTTGATAAACAACTTCTGCTGCTTTCAATTTGCCATGTGAAACCTTACTTTCTGAATAACTTGGATGTATAAACAAAGCATCCTGGCTCACTTTTCACTCTTTATTATAATGTATAAATTTATATTCATTTATTGCTGAAAAGGATTTTTCAAGCTCTTACAGCTTGATCATTATTTTTTTTCCTCTGTTTTAAGATCATTTCACACTATAGCATGTTTTACTGCAAATGAATACCTGTGATAACCTATTCAAACATGAAGAAAGTGTAAATATATTCATGTGATATGAATAAATTTATTTATCAATTATGCTAGTTCTCATTTTTGTGTGATTTTGTTTTATTATTTTTAAATTTACTCAAGTATATCAGCTACTAACGCCTGTAAATAACATTTGGATTAAAAAACTTTCCTTTTTTCTGTTTTTTCCTTTTAGTTTCCCATTAAATTTCCTGTCATGCTTTTTCAACTCCTCCAGATATTACAACATTTGCTTGTTTTAAATTTGAGCTTTCTGACAACTTTAAATTACGCATTGTGTGGGTAATTTAAAGTTACCAGGAATGTAAAGTTGTGAATATTTCCAGTTGCCATTCCCTGTGTCGCAGTCATCTGAAATACACAACCATATTTTTTATTTTTATAAATGTTGGGCCATTCCAGTTGCAGCAATACGCATTATGGTACCTCCAAAAAAGTAGTTCTGAATTCACAGTACGCCACCATTTTCTGCTCAAATTTTAAGTTCTGATGATCGTGTCCCTGGATGTTTTGGCTCCAAACAAATTTAATATTTTGCTCTAATTTTATTACACTCTAAATATGATTGGCATTCATACAAAAGTCCAAATTTCAATTTTGAAGCATCGTCAATTTAAACTTTCTATTCTTTATGAAAAACAGCAAAATTATTTATTGATAGAACTTTTAAGTTGTATGTTGTATAAAATGGTTCACATAATGAAATAACTAATTGTGAAGTCTAATTCATTGCAATAATTCATCAATTTCTCTTTTGTGGGCTAATGGCTTTTGCTAGAGCGCTGATCATATTTTGTTCACAGCATACCGGGGGAGTAGAAGTTGCACAAAAAAAAAAAGAAAGAAAAACAAAGCAAAGAGTAAAGTTTGTCACTTTCTAAATTTTAGTGACGGGATGAAGAATAGAAAACAACAAAAACTATATACATTAAGAGATAATCAGTTATGCGAAAAATCCCCAGTTATTGAACTGAATGAAAGCATTGACGGAAATGTGGTTGAATATTAATACACTGATAGTTACGAAGGAAGTGCAATTTTTTTTAACGCAGTACTCAAGCAGAATATTTTGCGAAAAACGTTGCATGGGAAAATGATCAATGTCAGGTAAATGAAGAAAAATGCATGTTTTAAAAGGCAATGTCCTTTTTATTTTATTTTCAAGCATATGCTTTACAAGGGTTAAAAAATTTCAGTACTGCAGCTGCATCAGGAAAATGTTAACGTAAAGGAAAATGCATAAAACATTTCTAGAAATGCAGTAAAATGTCTTCTTGTGAAACCGTTTTCTAATCGGTAATGTCTATTCAGTAATGATCCTGATATTTGTAAGTATGCATGCAACCTGGAAAGGTATGTTATGTAACCTGGAATAGATGGTAAAGATCTCGGTAATTACAGTCCCATTTCTTTTATACAAAATTCTGGAAGTATTCATTTATAATAAAGTAAACTAATAGGAAGAACAATTTTATTTCGATGGCTTTAGCTAAAAAGAACTGTTGATGAGAGAAATAGTATAAAACTAACTTACTCACCCCAAATTAATAATGAAAGGCATTTTATTTCTCCTTTTTCATAAAAGTTTATGTACAAAAATGTAAGCAAAATAAGTCACATAGCTCAACATTCTTATAACATCAACTACCTTTGATTCCAGTTCAGGTAAAAACGGTCTAACATTGATCTCCCTTTGTTCATTTTTGAAAATATTTCTCACTTTGAAAGAATTAACTTCTATTCCTTTTTTTACAAGTCAGGAAAACTATTTGTAAAATAGATTAGCAATTTGCTGGTCTATTTTACAATTTTTTCTTGAATATGGCCTATTTTTAAATGTATGAGATTTTCTTAGTTTTCATTTTTGTAATTTTTACTTATTTTTATTTCACTTTTTTTATTGTTTAACTGGTTGATTATGCGAAGCATTCGCGTTCGACAGAAAGAATTCAATAACCAGTTGTTTTTTTTTTTGGAATAATTGCAAAAACATGAACTGTTTTTTCTCGTTGAGAGCGATGAAAAGTTCTTCAGGAAAAATTCACCGCTTTCTCTAAATGCAGTAGAATCTCGAAAGTCCGAGGTAATTGGGGCTTACGCTACCTCGGATTACTAAAAACTCGAATTATCCAGAAAGTTCTTTTAGTCGTAGAAACTTAACTCTTTTCGGGCGTTATAAGAGCGTAAAGCTGTCGATTTCAAGTTGTTTTACACATCAAGTGATTATTTCCAAAGCATACCTTAATCAGACCTGTCATTTAGCGGGGCAATTGCCTTTTCCCCCCTCCTCTCGACTTTAAGAAATCAATGTATTTACATATACGTGGTTTTGGGCGTGGTTTTTGTTTCTTGATTAAATTACATTGTGTTTGCACCCCTGCCCCCCCCCCCCTTGAAAAAACTTGAAATGACGGGCCTGACCTTAATATATCTCTAGTATAGTGAAAGAATATTTCGTGACACTTGGCAAATGTCATTTTCACCGACCTCTCAATGCTGTTTTTTGTTACAATATTACTCATACTAAAGGAAATTTTACAATAGCAAAATATTCCCATTTTCAGATTTTAATTCAAATCCTCTTTTTAGCCATTAAAGATGTACTTTAAAATGTCAATAATAAAGCGGAACCTCGGACTTTTGAGATTCGAATTTTCGAGGCTCTATACTGTAATTGGAAACGTGGAAATCTATAAGTGGTGAGAGAAGAAAATTACAGTATCTAGTTTTAAAGCGTAAAAAGAAGTTATTGAAGACTTATAATCCTTTCAAATTGTTTCAGTTCCAGCATCATGTGCTGCCATCTGAAATCTTTTTTCTTAGTTTTTTACACTTTCGCTCTTTTATTTTTCTTAGCTTTATCGTTTACTTAACTCTAAATGTTGCAGTAACTTTTTTCCTGTTTTTATACCTTCGTTTTTCCTTGGTTTTGGTTAAGTGTAAGCAGTGGGGAATAAGCAATATAAGAACCAGGAAGTAAACAAGAAGAAGTGTGTATTAAAAACTCCTATTTCTACAAATATCTGTAGGCAGCTTCGCCAGTACTTAAAACCTTTTTTCGGACTTCTTTGACAAAGATCCAGGGAGCGTCTTAGAACACTCAACGTTTCACCAAAGTTACCCCAAAAGATAAAGTGAAATTGTGTCAAAACGATTTCAATTTCAAAAATTTCGCTGGAAGATTCTGTCGATTGTTCCTAAAAATGTCTTAGGTCTTATTGTGTTTCATTTGATGTGTAGAAATTAGTGTCTGAAGGGGATACCTAATTCATCCATATGCAGTAGGCAAAATCCATTGTAATAGTTTTTTTCAAGCAGACATACATGCTGACCCGGCAAACGTTGTTTTGCCATATAAATAATTTCCTAGTAATTTCTAGTGTAGACAAAAATAGCTTACTTATTGTAAGTATGTATGTATGTATGGTAGAATGTGTATATTGTATGTATGTAAGAATGTGGTATATGCGTGAAATAAGCATGGAGCCCTGTGAACGATGCGGAAATATAAAAATAACAAAAGGCAAACATTATTTTTAAGTTATTATAATTTATTCCTTAAAATTATATATCATTAATAAAACAATTACGACAGTAACACTATTAAACAATATCAATCTCTTAATGCTATAGCGTGAACAATATTTTTTGTTAGTCCATCTTTAGCTAACACAAACAAACTGGATGGTTTACCCACTCGAGAGCATGCCACGTATAATTGTCCGTGTGAAAAACATGGTGTTCTCAAATCTAAGCCACAAACAAACATCGCTTGACCTTGGGATTTGTTGATAGTCATTGCAAATGCCAATCTAATCGGAAACTGAATACGTTTGAATTGAATTGGCACATCTGCAGGTATAATAGGAATCCGTGGTATGAGTATATTTTCACCTCTGAACTTGCCATTTAAAATCCTGGCTTCGATCACGTTTTTCATTAATTTTTGAATGACTAATCGCGTACCGTTGCACAGCCGGGGCGGATTCAAATTACGAAGCAAGATAATTGGAGATCCAACCTTTATTTTTACTTTCTTCTATATCTAATATATAGAAGAAAGTATTGGTTTCGTGAAAATTTTCGAATGTCGAATTTTGACGGATTTGCACGTTTTGAGGTGCGCTGAGTCCATTTCGACCATTTTTGGAAAATGTCTGTCTGTCTGTGTGTGTGTGTGTGTGTGTGTGTGAGTCTGTATGTGTGTGACCAGTTTTTGTGGCCGCGCTAGAGCAAAAACTACTGAATGAAATCGAACAAAAATTTTTGCACATATGTACCACCATGTGAACTGGTGCACCTGACTTTTTTTAGCGAATTCCTCCAAGGGGGGTGGAGCAATCGCACGTGTTCTGCGCGGGGGTGATTGCTATATCTCAGGAAGTAACCGGCGGAATCAAACGAAAATTGGTCCATAGGTAGACCCTACTGAGTACAGGTGCTGATTCAATTTGTTTGTCAATATCTCCAAGGGGGGTGGAGCAATCTCACGTGTTCTGCGCGGGGGTGATTGCTATATCTCAGGAAGTAACCGGCGGAATCAAACGAAAATTGGTCCATAGGTAGACCCTACTGAGTACAGGTGCTGATTCAATTTGTTTGTCAATATCTCGAATGGGGGTGGAGCAATCGCACATGTTCTGCGCGGGGGTGACTGCTACATCTCAGGAAGTAACCGGCGGAATCAAACGAAAATTGGTCCATAGGTAGACCCTATTGAGTACAGCTGCTGATTCAATTTGTGTGTCAATATCTCAAAGGGGGGTGGAGCAATCAAAAGTGCTTATTTTGTCATTGCACCTACTGTATCTCGGGAAATATTGCTGCGATTTGAATGAAATTTGGAATAACACTAACCCAATATGGAAGCAAGCATCGATTAAATTTTGGCGCCAATCGCCCCAGGGGGAGGGTGGGGTGATTTTTGCGCTTAGTCAACAATGCGAAAAATTAATTCATTAAAAAATCTCTTTCACGCTATTTAATTATCAAAACAGCTGAAAACTTTCAATGATTTGAAATTTTTAACTGTTGCCAATTTCTTTTTACTAACAAATAAAATGTTTGCAATTTATCTAAACAAGGCTTTTGCAATGATTTCCAAATTCGCTCATTGATTCTGCATTTGCAGGGTTATTACGATAATTGGGAAATTGGAGCTGTCTCCAATTACTCGGGCGAGTACGTATTTTATTTTGTAACCGGAATTCATAAGATAGATATAGAAGAAAGTTTCGTGACGGCCACGACAGCTAGTTTAAAAATTTGTGTCACTTTAATGGTCGTTCATATCCCCCCCCCCCCCTCGCAGTGAAAAAAAAATTTACACAGCAGATTTTGCCTAATAACTCAACACTCATGGTGTTTGATACATTTTATTTGTTTGTAATGATGTTTTTTGGTCACAACCAATATGAAAATCACAAAAAATAGTTACTTTAATTTTTAACATATATTTATCTTCTTCAGAATTTTTGACTTTTAATTTTACCTTGAATTTGACGTAAATGCAAGGTATAAAATACAGAATTTTATAAAGGTACAAAAATTAACATAATATAATTGATAGTGTATATAATTTTTGAAAAAATAATATAAGTGCCGCAAATCAAAAACCATTTATTGCCACAATCGATTCAAAGCCCCCAAAAATGGCGCAAACGTCCATAAGAAAATTCTACAGCATCGAAGGACCCCATTGCCAATTTTAACAAAGATCCGACCAAAACTGTCATTTTGTACTGTAAAAAAATATGGGGTAAGGACATTACAATCATTAAAATCATTCAAAAAAAAAAAAAACAAACATGCAGCTGTTCGAAAAAATCCTTGCGGGCCTGGATTCGATCTCATTCCATTAGGAACTTCAACCTGACGCGCAAAACCACTTGACCATCGGGTCGCTCATTGAAGTAAGGATTTACGATGACACATATTGTTTTAGTTCAGTAGATCAGATGTTATGTGCGAACAAAAAAAATTTATGGGTGGACTACCCCTAACATTTAGGGGGATGAAAAATAGATGTTGGCCGATTCTCATAGATACTGGATAAGCACAAAAAATTTCATCAAAATCGGTCAAGCCGTTTCGGAGGAGTATGGCAACGAAAACTGTGACACGAGAATTTTATATATTAGATATATATATATATCCGTGGCGTGCCGTTCATGGACCAGAGAGACTAGGCTAGTCCCTTAAATAATAGACCAGTCAAAAAATTAAAAAAAAAATGTATACTAAAACATTAATGTCATATTTGAAATGCTCACAAGCAAAAATGAATGAGAATGTCTTCCCTCCTAAAACGCTAATTCTTCAAATATTCTAATAATATATTAATTCTCCTATTTCTGTGTCTCCCGCGTTTGCGTCGCTCACTCCGACTTGCTCGAGCGAGGGACTAGTAGACAGACCAAGGGCCTTACTCTGAAACTTCCTGGGACTTCCAGTGACGTCTATTACTCCCTCACGACAAGCAAAAACCGCCGAAAAAGTAGTCGCTTGTCAAATTTTGTGCTAATCTGAAAGCCCTAATGTGCCCAAGCGAGAATTTTCTCTCCTTCTACCGCGTATCGAGAAGGAAAAACCGATTGACCAATCAAATGATAGTATATCTCATTCGCGCGTGCATTTTGCTTTAACTTTCTGGTTTAGTTTAGCCTCCGAAATAGATGGCAAAAAGATTCGAGAGCCAAATATTAAAAGCATTCGGGCAGATTAAGATGTTGTGTTTCAGGAATTTAAAAATATTAGAATTTTAAATCGCAATTAGGACATCTTTTCAACACATACGAGCATACAAGCGTAAGCGAAGTAAAGTGCCGAAATACACTCAGGCACATTGAAAATAGCGACCCAAGAAGAAAGCATCGGATTGAAATGAAATTTAATACACATAATGATACAGATGAGAGGTTCACTTGATCTCAAAATCAAGACAATTGAACGAATACAGGGTGTGCAAGGACACACATACAGAGCAACTTCAATAGCGCGTTGGACCACCTCTAGCTGCAATTCATGCCGCCATACGGCCCGGCATTGAGTTGATTAGACGCCTGATGTTGTCCTGAGGCAGACGGGCCCACAAATTTGTAACAGCCAACTCCAAATCACTCACAGAGTGACACGATGGCATCTGACGTTTTAGCTGATCCCACACATACTCTATAGGGGATAAGTCGGGGGAGCGGGCCGGCCATGGAAGAGTCTGAAAATGACGTAGGAAGTCTTGAGCAACTCTTGCTGTATGCGGACGAGCATTATCTTGCTGGAAAATTGCCCCTGGGAGACCATTTAGGAAAGGTCCTACATGGGGTCGAAGAATGTTATCAACGTACCGTTGGCCGGTTAAGTTTCCACGCATCACAATTAGATTGGACCGGCTATCATAGGATATGGCCCCCCAGACCATTACACCAGCTGTGCGGGCAATGTGACGTAGAACAGCGTGGGAGGAATTGTACCGCTCAGCTGGGCGCCTCCACACCGGTATAAGGCTATATCAATTGAGGAATATCACAGATTGGCAAAAAGTTGTGTTTAGTAATGAGTCTAGGTTTGTTTTAGGGACTGATGATAACCGTATACCGGTGTGGAGGCGCCCAGCTGAGCGGTACAATTCCTCCCACACTGTTCTACGTCACATTGCCCGCACAGCTGGTGTAATGGTCTGGGGGGCCATATCCTATGATAGCCGGTCCAATCTAATTGTGATGCGTGGAAACTTAACCGGCCAACGGTACGTTGATAATATTCTTCGACCCCATGTAGGACCTTTCCTAAATGGTCTCCCAGGGGCAATTTTCCAGCAAGATAATGCTCGTCCGCATACAGCAAGAGTTGCTCAAGACTTCCTACGTCATTTTCAGACTCTTCCATGGCCGGCCCGCTCCCCCGACTTATCCCCTTTAGAGCATATGTGGGATCAGGTAAAACGTCAGATGCCGTCGTGTCACTCTGTGCGTGATTTGGAGTTGGCTGTTACAAATTTGTGGGCCCATCTGCCTCAGGACAACATCAGGCGTCTAATCAACTCAATGCCGGGCCGTATGGCGGCATGAATTTTAGCTAGAGGTGGTCCAACGCGCTATTGAAGTTGCTCTGTATGTGTGTCCTTGCACACCCTGTATTCGTTCAATTGTCTTGATTTTGAGATCAAGTGAACCTCTCATCTGTATCATTATGTGTATTAAATTTCATTTCAATCCGATGCTTTCTTCTTGGGTCGCTATTTTCAATGTGCCTGAGTGTAAATTATACGAATTCATCTCAATGTATCAAATGCTTCGACTAAACATGAAAAAATTAAAAATACTTTAAAAAAATAATACTAATATTTAAAAATATTTGTTAAATTAAATCATTTAACTTCATGACTTTTTTTTTAGCGATATTTTGACTTTATCGCAATAATAGTTAAAAATTCAGGCTTTAAGTAAAAGTCCCCTTTTTGCGTTACTCATTTTTGTTTTCGCAATAATAGTTGTATTTTCAGTCTTTAAATGCTGAGTAAAGAAAAATCACATGTCTGGGCAGGGCAAAATTAAGGCATAGGTATATGGGGCACAGGCCCATGGCACCAACGTTTGGGGGGGGGTTAAATCCATCTAAAGTTTTTAAAATGGAGAAATTTCATACCGCACTATGACAAGATAAAAAAATACATTTAAAAATACTCTTTCGAAAACTTGAAATCCAAAATATTTTATTACTTCATTATATTGTTTTTATTTGGGGGGGGGGGGCAGCAGATAAAGCTCATGCTCAACGTCCTACAAAGTCGTGCCCTGTGTCTAGGTATCACTTTTTCAAAACGTGTATTTAAAACATTTGTTGTTTGAGAGGGGTAAAAATTACTGCATGTGCTTCGCTTTTTGCAATGATTTTGATCGACTCAATTTGGCTTTTCGCGATATTTTGGCCTTTTCGCAATAAGAGATATATATTCACTCTCTAAATATTAAGTACAAGTCCCTATTTTTGGGGCAATGCATAAGAGAAAAATGGAAATCCTAAATCACATGTCTGCGGATTTTTTTTCCAAAATACATTTAAAACACTTTATGTTTGAGAATTGAAAGAAACAAATTCATGTTTTATGCTTTTGCTATCATTTTAAGACTTGAAAAACGATGATTCAATTATTCTGTGGGGAAAAATTAAACTTAAATACGATACAATAAAAACGAAATGCCCCCCTCCCCACCCCCTGGTAGAAAATAGAATTTGAGTAAAGAGCTCATTTTATTAAAGGAAATGTTTCCCTCCCCCTTGGGTTAGATCGACACCCTGGTTAAGTAGATATATTAATTCAAGTTTTGGGCGTACCATAAAGTAATTTCAATTTGCAAAATTTTAGCCAATTAATCAGTAAAATAAGACGATTATAGATAATCGGCAAAGTTGCAGAGTTCAAATTACTGCCGATAAATGGATGCCTCTCCCAACATCAAACTCAAAATAAAGAAAAAAATCTTAACTCTCAATGTTAAAACATACTAAACCACATTTTCAGAACTTATAAACATTATGGCACACTCCGCGTTAACAAAAAGTGGAATAAACAAGCAGCTTCTCACTGCCGAGGAAAACAACTCACGTCTTCTTACCCTGTCGTAAACTTCTCGGCGCGATTCTAGATACCTTAAATTAGAAGTGGCTTTGAGATTAGCGATTATTCGTGTCTCATGAGATGTGACGTCACGGGGCACAAAAAACCCGTATTCTCGGTATCGACTATATTGACGATACAATGAGAGTAGGGCCCCAGGGTACTCTCATGGTATCGTCAATATAGTCGATACCGAGAATACGGGTTTTTTGTGCCCCGTGACGTCACATCTCGTGAGACACGAATAATCGCTAATCTCAAAGCCACTTCTAATTTAAGGTATCTAGAATCGCGCCGAGAAGTTTACGACAGGGTAAGAAGACGTGAGTTGTTTTCCTCGGCAGTGAGAAGCTGCTTGTTTATTCCACTTTTTGTTAACGCGGAGTGTGCCATAATGTTTATAAGTTCTGAAAATGTGGTTTAGTATGTTTTAACATTGAGAGTTAAGATTTTTTTCTTTATTTTGAGTTTGATGTTGGGAGAGGCATCCATTTATCGGCAGTAATTTGAACTCTGCAACTTTGCCGATTATCTATAATCGTCTTATTTTACTGATTAATTGGCTAAAATTTTGCAAATTGAAATTACTTTATGGTACGCCCAAAACTTGAATTAATATATCTACTTAACCAGGGTGTCGATCTAACCCAAGGGGGAGGGAAACATTTCCTTTAATAAAATGAGCTCTTTACTCAAATTCTATTTTCTACCAGGGGGTGGGGAGGGGGGCATTTCGTTTTTATTGTATCGTATTTAAGTTTAATTTTTCCCCACAGAATAATTGAATCATCGTTTTTCAAGTCTTAAAATGATAGCAAAAGCATAAAACATGAATTTGTTTCTTTCAATTCTCAAACATAAAGTGTTTTAAATGCATTTTGGAAAAAAGATCCGCAGACATGTGATTTAGGATTTCCATTTTTCTCTTATGCATTGCCCCAAAAATAGGGACTTGTACTTAATATTTAGAGAGTGAATATATATCTCTTATTGCGAAAAGGCCAAAATATCGCGAAAAGCAAAATTGAGTCTATCAAAATCATTGCAAAAAGCGCAGCACATGCAGTAATTTTTACCCCTCTCAAACAACAAATGTTTTAAATACACGTTTTGAAAAAGTGATACCTAGACAAAGGGCACGACTTTGTAGGACATTGAGCACGAGCTTTATGTGCTGCCCCCCCCCCCAAATAAAAACAATATAATGAAGTAGTAAAATATTTTGGATTTCAAGTTTTCGAAAGAGTATTTTTAAATTTATTTTTTATCTTGTCATAGTGCGATATGAAATTTCTCCATTTTAAAAACTTTAGATGGATTTAAGCCCCCCCCCCCCAAACGTTGGTGGCCTGGGCCTGTGCCCCATATACCTATGCTTTCATTTTACCCTGCCCAGACATGTGATTTTTCTTTACTTAGCATTTAAAGACTGAAAATACAACTATAATTGCGAAAACAAAAATGAGTAGCGCAAAAAGGGGACTTTTACTTAAAGCCTGAATTTTAAACTATTATTGTGATAAAGTCAAAATATCGCTGAAAACAAAGTCATGAAGTTAAATGATTTAATTTAACAAATATTTTTAAATATTAGTATTATTTTTTAAAAGTATTTATAAATTTTTTCATGTTTAGTCGAAGCATTTGATACATTGAAATGAATTCGTATGCATTTCGACACTTTACTTCGCTTACGCTTGTATGCTCGTATGTGTTGAAAAGATGTCCTAATTGCGATTTAAAATTCTAATATTTTTAAATTCCTGAAACACAACATCTTAATCTGCCCGAATGCTTTTAATATTTGGGTCTCGAATCTTTTTGCCATCTATTTCGGAGGATAAGCTAAACCAGAAAGTTAAAAGCAAAATGCAAGCGCGAATGTCGATGCACGCAGCGAGTGAGATATACTGTTATTTGATTGGCAAATCGGTTGTTCCTTCTCGATACGCGGTAGAAGGAGATAAAATTCTCGCTTGGGCACATTAGGGCTTTCAGAGTAGCACAAAATTTGACAAGCGACTACTTTTTCGGCTATTCTCGCTTGTCGTGAGGGAGTAATAGACGTCACTGGAAGTTCCAGGAAGTTTCAGTGTAGGACCCCTGTTTCGTCTAAGTCGGTATAGCTTGCCCGAATCTTGGCGTTCGCTCGGAAGCTTACATTTAATCAAATAATACCTTTACCAAACAATCTGACGATCCTTATTTTAGGGCCTTTTGTGCAGGTTTCAAAGTGAGTTTCAGGACCAGCAAGTCGACTTCTAAAAATTATTTTCCTCTTTCTACTCTTAATTTTAATTTATGGTTGGGGACTCGGTTGTAGAATCGAGTCCTCTGCTGGACGTCATGGACGAGCATTGATTCAACCAATTAGTCGAGAGCCTCGGCGAAAATCGCTTTATGTGTTTGTTAGAAGCAGTGGTTGGAAAAACTACTTTTTGTTTGTAGCGAACTACAACTACAACTACTTTGTTATAAATGTAGTTAACTACAACTGCACTACTTTTTTTTAAATGCAGCAACTACAAACTACTTTTGAAATGTAGTCGCTACTTCGCTACTTTTTAAAAAATAAATAAATAAATAGCATACACCGTTTTAGGATTGAACGAAAAATTAGAAAAGTAATTTGGATTAATAAATTAGTTCATTTGGAAGTAGAATATTACTCAGAATTGTCTTTTATCTTTTTTTTCGGTTTGCGCCCATTTGCCCTATTATTTATTTATTTATTTATTTTTTAAACGATGTTTACGAATATTCGCCGCAAGAAATTATTCAAAACTTGAAAGAGTTCCACTTTCGAAATTTTAATAATTTCTTGCCAGCTAATAGTTAATTCAGGAGGGGCTGGAAATTTATCGAAAATGCATTATTTCCTTGATTATATAAAGCTTTTTATTTCCTTGAAGAATCAATCTGCATCTACAGTTAGATTTAAGTATGTTCCTCTCCATTTCAACCGCATGCACAAATTTTATTGATTTTGATCTTGAGCTTACATTCTCATTTGCGGATATGGTTATGTTCTGACACAAAAAAGGGGTGATAAATTAGCTATTATTCATAATGTCTACAGATTTCGAAGTAGCTTTGAAAACAAATCAGGAAACAAACATGTCCTCCCCCCAATATTTTGAACTCATCAGAAGTCCCCCTCAATATTTTAAAATAATAAGTTTGGAAAAAAAAATCGGGACTTTCATTTCTGAATCAAATTTAATTAGAACTCCGATCCAAACTAAAATAACAAAAACTTCCGTATCTACTTGAAAGACTGTCTGAGTTATTTTCCTATGCAGCTGTCTCATGTTTTTTGTGCTTTTAGCAACCATATTGGACGTCATTACAGGTGGGCCCTTGACCTCAGAAAGAAAAATTAAATATTTCTAAATAGCTCTTTTAAAGAGCTTTCAGATGATACATTTGAGTTTTGCAATATTTTAATCTATGATGGAGTTTTAAGCAATTAAACGAACATATTACCTGTAAAAGCGGCCATCTTGATGACGTCATAACGGGAGTTCATGACCCCTGATCAAGTGTCTCCCGGCGGTTTTTTGTTCCTTTATATGTACCTAAGCTCTGTACCAAATTTCACACTGGTATCCGGAAGTGAAATATTTCGGCTGATTTTGTCGCTAACTCCACAGACTATAAGGGGGTGAAGATGTCGCTAGGTCGTCGGGACTGATAGGGAAAAAAAGTCCCTACGCCTTTTCCCTTCCTACTCTGCAGGGAGATCACTCAAGCGTGAGGGTTCCTCACCTGTCAATCATTCGGAGGGCAAAACGTCCGGAAGGCCAAATGTCCGTAGAACCAAAAAAAGGTAACTTTTTCAGATGTTTCTACGTCACATTTAGACGTTTTACGATGTATTTTAAATTATTTATTTAATGGGGATACATATTTTTTCTCTTGCAGTTCTTGCATAAAAAAAAAAAACTTTATGTTCATAATTGCTTTAAGGGGTTACAGTACCTCAAAAATGACCAAAAGACCAAAAAAATTTTTATTGCTTATTTCAAAAGTAAAAGTTATTTAAAACACTCAGAAAAAATAGCATTGTTCTAGCTAAATTATTTAAAAAGTTATGAGCGACTTTAGGGCATGCATGCTATGTGTTCTAATGGAAAAGCCAAACTTTAAAGTGCTTTTTCTCGGTGATCAGTTTTTAGTGTTTCTATGCTACTGGAAATGCTAAGGAATTTTTTCTATAAAAGATATAACTTTAAAGCAATATTTTTTGCACTCAGGATAATATATTTAACAAAACTGTGCATTGAATAAGCGTTTTATTAATTACAAAAATTTTTAGAGTTAGTTAAACTTTGAAGAACAAAATTTTCTAAGAATTTTTTACATAAATGGTCACAAAATATTTTCTAATCTAAATATAGGAAAATGAATGCACAGATTTGTTGAGGTAATCCTTCTGATCATTTCACAAAAAGAAATTTTGAAATTAGTGCAGAAACAAAAAAGCCTTAGGGTTTTAAAAAAATTGAAATTTTCTTGCATTTTTCAAATTTTCAAAAAAAGTTTTCAAAATTTTTAATGTTTGAAAATAAATTATTGATTGTTAAACAAGTGCAGAAACAAATATTTCAAAGAATTAACTTTTTCACTTAAATTAAAGAAATTTGTTAGAAAGGTACTGTAACCCCTTAACTTATGCCAAAACAATTTTTTTGCCTAAATTTTCAATTTTCAGAGGGTTATATCTCTTTTATACGTGGGAATAACAAGACGGTTTTTGTTTCCTTTTAAAGTTCAAGGTAATATCTTCTTGCTCCATGCATTTGCAAATTCTTACTACCTGTTCCACAAGCCGTTTTTGGGGAGTGAAAAAGGATATTTTTCATCTTTTCCTCATAGTTTAAAAGCTTATATCTCTCTAATGCCTTGGAATAACAAGACAGTTTTTGTTAAATTTTAAAGGGTAATGTAACACTTTCTTACTCCATGCATTAGTAAATTTTTACTACCTGTTCCACAGTCCAATTTTGGGGTGAAAAATACCAATTTTCATTTTTTCTCAAGTTTAAGCAATTTTTTCATAATGAAAAACTGCTTGTATCATCTAATTCTTTTATGTGCTTGTAGTATCTATATCTGGGTGCAAGAGAAAAAAAATTGGAACCCCACTGTCAGTCCTTCATGTACTTTTCATACTTGAAATGACGAAAACGACACTTTTTGAACCGCGAGTTGACCCGGGAAAATTTATATTTAGGCTTAACTTAAACCGTTTCTTTTTATGCACAAATCAAAGTTCATTCTTTTAGCTTTAAAATAAGTCATGTTTGATCTTTCTACCATTTTAAATAAATTTACCAGAGCTCTTAGAAAAAAGATCAAAAATGCCGAATTTTACTCATCGGCGGAGCAAAAAAATGGCTATATCTCGAGAATAAAATTTTTTCGAGAAAAAAATAAAACAGTTCGGAGGTACAGTATATTGGTGCATATTACCTACCAAATATCATCAAAATCAAAAATAGTGCGGCACGAAAATTTCTGAACATTTGTTGATTTTATATGGAATGACCCGTTAATTAAATTATTGAACTATTTAAAATTCTAAGACATTTATTTCTTATCGTTGCCATTTTGAATTAAAACGAAAATTAAATTATTGAACTATTTAAGATTCCAAGACATTTATTTCTTACCGTTGCCATTTTTAATAAAAACGTTAATTAAATTATTGAACTATTTAAAATTCCAAGACATTTTATTCTTACCGTTGCCATTTTGAATCAAAACGTTAATTAAATAATTGAACTTTTTTAAATGAAAGAGTTATTTTTTTCCGTTGTCATTTTGAATACGTGTTACAACAAAGTTCTAACAATTGTTTTTATTCGAATTAATGACTTATATTTTTTCTCTGGTACCATTTTGAAAATGTGTTTTTAAATAAAATTGCAATTGCTGTTTTACGAAGGGACTTTTTTTGGCTGCGATCTAAATATTAAAACAACTTTTTCGTTTAGAATTTTGCAACTAATTTTACAGGAAGAAAGCGGTTTGGAAATAATTGTTTTTGGTAAGGAATTTCATTTGTTATTTAGGGAGAGTGCTAAGTATGCGCTACTTGACATCGTTTTTATTACTGAGGAAGCCCGTGCAAATAAATCGATTGACTTTTTGAAGCATGAAATCTTTTCAGCGAGCAGCTTTAGCGGGGGGTAGTTTGTTGAAACTTTCGTCGCTACTGTAAAGGCGAGCCGCTTTGACGGCGAGTAGGTTGTTTAAACTTTCCCCACTACTTTTAAAGCGAGCCGCCTTGGCGGCGAGTAGTTTCCTCAAACTGCCTTCACTCCATTGAAGCCCATGTAACGCCGTGCCACGCAGCTAGTTAATACTATTAAAATCTGTCCGCGTCTGTCTGTCTGTCCATCTGAAGCTTGAACTCCTCAAAAACCGCTGAGAGTAGAGAATCAAACATAGTGTCATTCGACTTGAAATTGTCTAAGGAAGACAGTAAGATCAACCGCGTAATTATACGACGTTAATTAGCTGAGATATTAATTAAAACGTTAATTAAATGTTTTGCACTTTTTAAAATTCCAAGACATTTATTTCTTACCGTTGCCATTTTGAATTAAAACGTTAATTAAATTACTAAACTATTTAAAATTCCAAGATATTTACTTCTTACCGTTGCCATTTTGAATAAAAACGTTAATTAAACTATTGAACTATTTAAAATATCAAGACATTTATTTATTTCCGATGCCATTTTAAAATAAAACGTAATTAAATTATCGAACTTTTTAAAATTAAAGAGTTATTTTTTTCCGTTGTCATTTTGAATACGTGTTACAACAAAGTTCTGAAAAAATGTTGTTATTCTAACTCATGACTTATTTTTTTTTCTCTGGTCCCATTTTGAAAATGTGTTTTTAAATAAAATTGCAATTGCTGTTTTTAAAAGGGACTTTTTTTGACTGCGATCCAAATATTAAAACAACTTTTTCGTTTAGAATTATGCAATTAACTTTACAGGAAGAAAGCGGTTTGGAAACAATTGTTTTTGGTAAGGAATTTTATTTCTTATTTAGGTAGAGTGCCAGTATGCGCTACTTGACATCATCTTTATTTCTGAGGAAGCATGTGTAAATAATTCGATTGACTTTTTGATGCAGGAAAGCTTTTTAGCGGGCCGCTTTAGCGCGGAGTAGCTTGTTGAAACTTTCCCTGGTACTTTAATTACGAGCCGCGTTGGCGGCGAGTAGTTTGTTGAAAATTTCCTCGCTACTGTAAAGACGAGCCACCTTGGCGCGAGTAGGGTGTTTAAACTTTTCTCATTACTTTAAAGGCGAGCCGCCTTGGCGGCGAGTAGTTTTCTCAAAATTTCTTCATTACATTAACACCCGTGCAACGCCGGGCCACGCAGCTGGTATAACATTAATATGTGTAGGTAATTTTAAACCCTTATCTTCGGCGATTTATGTAAAAATTGAGTTGAAATAAAAAAGAACGGTTTAACGAATCTTTTCGAACCAACAAATCCTCTCACTTTTTTGCCATGTAAGTATGTAGAGAAAAAAGTAGAGAGAGGTATTTAAATAAACAATTTCTCCTTTAACTTTTTTCTCCTCTTTTTTTAGGTATAACCCTCTTTTAGTTCATAAAAATACATTAAACAGCACTTCATTATTTTCACTGACGCACAGTTTTAGGGTCAGCACACATATTTTAGATGAATTATTAAAAATAGTATCATCCTTTACACTCAAATGTATAGATCCAACATGTAAAGAAAACCATACAAAAGCGTTACGTGTGTGACTTCTTTTATGAAGTCCAATTATTTTTTTCTACCAAAAGTTAAGGTATATGAAATATGTATATGAAATCTATGTATTTTTCTTCGAAGGAATTATACAACACTCTTTTTTGAAGCATGAGCGAATGAAATGAGATGTTATGATTTTTTTTTCTTAACATTTAGAATTTTTCCATGGATGACTGTTATAAATTTCCAAAAATTAATTTACTACTGCAATTTTTTAAATTAATTATACTTAATTTCGTTATCAATTTTAATTAATTAATTACATTTTAAGTTAAACATTATATATTAATAATTATTATAGTTTTAATTGAAATAGTGTTAATGTAACAAACAATTAATACTTCTGATTTATCTTTCGTGACCTTGGACCCCCCCCCCTAAACAAAGTTCTAGATACGTGCTTGCTCTGAAGTACATAATATGTTGAATTTTTGGGTTTTCTTTCTAGTGAATTAAGTTGAATTGTAGCAATGAAAAAAATATAACTTATTTTCCAAACTGTTTCCAGATGAAATAAGCTAAATTTATTTTTTTCAAGATTTAAGCAAAATGTTGGGGGGTGCAGGGCACTCCCTGGCACCCCCGTAAGTCCGCCTATGGTAACATGTTAACTTTACAACAACTCTTTACTAAACAGCGACGCCGATATCAAAATATCTGCAAGTTACGAACTTACAAACTAATCTCAACTGCAGTTGAAGTTTTGAAGGTAACTTCAGATACATTATAGGTAGCTTCATTCATTGGATTTTGGGGAGCTAAGTATACAGAAGGCGGTTTAAAAGAAAGCATACATATTGTTGCCGCCCAGTTAACTGTATTTGCCATAGCGTTAGTCGTCTGTGAATAACAATTGGATAAAAATTACTATTATCTTAATATACACTCAGGCACATTGAAAATAGCGACCCAAGAAGAAAGCATCGGATTGAAATGAAATTTAATACACATAATGATACAGATGAGAGGTTCACTTGATCTCAAAATCAAGACAATTGAACGAATACAGGGTGTGCAAGGACACACATACAGAGCAACTTCAATAGCGCGTTGGACCACCTCTAGCTAAAATTCATGCCGCCATACGGCCCGGCATTGAGTTGATTAGACGCCTGATGTTGTCCTGAGGCAGATGGGCCCACAAATTTGTAACAGCCAACTCCAAATCACGCACAGAGTGACACGACGGCATCTGACGTTTTACCTGATCCCACATATGCTCTAAAGGGGATAAGTCGGGGGAGCGGGCCGGCCATGGAAGAGTCTGAAAATGACGTAGGAAGTCTTGAGCAACTCTTGCTGTATGCGGACGAGCATTATCTTGCTGGAAAATTGCCCCTGGGAGACCATTTAGGAAAGGTCCTACATGGGGTCGAAGAATGTTATCAACGTACCGTTGGCCGGTTAAGTTTCCACGCATCACAATTAGATTGGACCGGCTATCATAGGATATGGCCCCCCAGACCATTACACCAGCTGTGCGGGCAATGTGACGTAGAACAGCGTGGGAGGAATTGTACCGCTCAGCTGGGCGCCTCCACACCGGTATAAGGCTATATCAATTGAGGAATATCACAGATTGGCAAAAAGTTGTGTTTAGTAATGAGTCTAGGTTTGTTTTAGGGACTGATGATAACCGTATACCGGTGTGGAGGCGCCCAGCTGAGCGGTACAATTCCTCCCACACTGTTCTACGTCACATTGCCCGCACAGCTGGTGTAATGGTCTGGGGGGCCATATCCTATGATAGCCGGTCCAATCTAATTGTGATGCGTGGAAACTTAACCGGCCAACGGTACGTTGATAATATTCTTCGACCCCATGTAGGACCTTTCCTAAATGGTCTCCCAGGGGCATTTTCCAGCAAGATAATGCTCGTCCGCATACAGCAAGAGTTGCTCAAGACTTCCTACGTCATTTTCAGACTCTTCCATGGCCGGCCCGCTCCCCCGACTTATCCCCTTTAGAGCATATGTGGGATCAGGTAAAACGTCAGATGCCGTCGTGTCACTCTGTGCGTGATTTGGAGTTGGCTGTTACAAATTTGTGGGCCCATCTGCCTCAGGACAACATCAGGCGTCTAATCAACTCAATGCCGGGCCGTATGGCGGCATGAATTTTAGCTAGAGGTGGTCCAACGCGCTATTGAAGTTGCTCTGTATGTGTGTCCTTGCACACCCTGTATTCGTTCAATTGTCTTGATTTTGAGATCAAGTGAACCTCTCATCTGTATCATTATGTGTATTAAATTTCATTTCAATCCGATGCTTTCTTCTTGGGTCGCTATTTTCAATGTGCCTGAGTGTATAAAAATTACGTGTCCCTGTGTTTGTGGCCAATGGACTCCTCAGCTATACTGAACCGATTTTAACCAAATTTTGCACGCAGTTTCAGTTTGGTGCAGCTTAAATGATAGGATAGTTTTTATCTCAATTTAGGACCGCAATATATTTTTTTATTGCAAATTATCTATTTAGCTACCAGCTTTTCTGTATTCTTGACTAAGCCTTTTTACTAAGATTTTTTGACACCTCCATGGCTGAGCGACATAAAGCACACGTTCTGGCAGCTTCCGGAGCGCAGTAAACAGGTTGTAAGTTAGCGGTGTGTTGAGTGTTATTTGACTTTTTTGTGAAGTAAATTATAAACAAACGCGTTACTTCCCTCGAAATTTATATGTGATAAGCTGTCAGAAACGATTGTCACTTAAGAGTTTTTACGCCTCTGAGGCTGAGAGGTGGAAAGCGCTTGGTGGGATAGCTCCTGGACTGCATTTAAGTGGCTGTTCTTCTTACTACTATTATATATACAAAAGTTTATTTGGATGGATTTATGGATGGAGCAGTCAGTTGATAAGCAGTCCGAAAAAAATATCATTTTAACTAAGCCTTTTTTGAGCCTCTGTCGCCGGGCGACATAAAGCACATGTTCTGACAGCTTCTGGAACGCAGTAAAATGGGTTGTAAATACAGAAACAATAATGGATGATTAATGTAGGTACTTAATTTTTTTTTTGCATTTTCTAATAAAAAAACTTAATAAATTCAAAAATTTGCTTATTTATTGCCTTTAAGGCGGAACAAAGTTCGCCGGGTCAGCTATATTTATATAAAGTTGATCTCTATTACGGTAATAAAGTTTTTCGTTTCTATTGAAACATTGTAGTTTAACCAATACCTTAGCCACAGCAACGCGTGGCCGGGTCAGCTAGTTTATTTATAAAATAATACAATATCATTATTTCACAAATATTAATTTAAGTCAATTATAAAAATGAGACAGTTATTTAGTTAAATATACAGCAACCAATGCTTGGATACATTTTACTACACTCATACTTGAAAGAATTAAATTGAAAGTAACATTGATAGATAGGTGAAATTATCTAAAAATGT
This sequence comes from Uloborus plumipes, assembly GCA_038373865.1. Lineage (NCBI taxonomy): Eukaryota > Metazoa > Arthropoda > Arachnida > Araneae > Uloboridae > Uloborus > Uloborus plumipes. The sequence continues at coordinate 74,461 of JAXGGA010003346.1, read as the reverse complement.
AGAGCTGTAGGAGAAAAATTGATTTCATGTTTCGATTCAGTAACCCAAGTTTTGTTAAACTCAGTTCGAAATTCCCAAGCACAAAGAATTTTTTTTTTTTTGCTGACCTGCTATAAACAATGGAAAACAGTAGGTAAAATTTGTAGAGCTCTCGTCAGTCTTAAGGGCTGGTTTCCTAGAATCGTCGCCGACGCCCGGCGCGACGCACGCTGGAATCAGAACCAGTTTGATTGGAGCGTGGCGTGAAGCGACGTCAATCTGCGGCTCAAGCACATGCGCAGAAGGCGGCGGCGTCTGTCGCCTCGCCAGAGATCGACGATTTCACTCCTAGGAAATTGGGCCTTTATAATACAAACGTGAGAAAATATAACGATTTCACCCGCAGTTTACAGGTTTGATAACGTTAAGAACTCGGCAAAATTTGAAAATATTGCGGATTTTAATATGCACCTTCTTTCTTTCAAAAAATTGCGAGACTGTATTTGATAATGATTACTTCAAATGGTGAAAAGGGAGTTTAAAGCAATAGGAAACAAAAAAAATAATAGCATACAGTAACAAACGAATGTTGATAAACAGACTGTTGTTCTGTTTTGAAGTATCCACTTTTTTCCCCTTTCAGTTACATATATGTTTTTTTTTTTTTTTTTAAAGAAAATCTTTGGTTCACTTAATAATAAAACTTAAAGATGCGTTTTCATAGTTTAATTTGAAACTGTTTTAGCTATGCGTTAATAGCAAAAGTGCGTTCAAAAAATTTTATTAGATTAAAACTTTACCTATTTCTAATTTGAACTTATAAAAAGGTTAGTACATAAACACTAAGAGGAACCCTTTTCGGAGAACTTTGAAAATAGCTATAAATATTGTATCAGTTTTCAAGATACTAAAAAATAAATAAAAGAGCGATATTAATTTAAATTTCATTCATGGAAAAAAAATTCCTTTCAAATGAAACGAAATTATAATATAAAAAGATCGAGATGTTTTCTTTCAGCAGAATTTTCAATTCAGTCATTCATTTTAGTCCCAATAACACATATAAATCATTTTATAAGTCTTGACAGCTGTCAAGGTATTGTGAAAAATAAAAGGCATGTTTGATTTATTTAATAATTTCTAAACGCAAATTCAGTTCAATATATTGAAACAAAATCCGAGGGGATCTTTTTATACATATTTATAAATATTTTTCTATTATAAATGAAAACGCAATACTAATGGATTTGCATTTAAATCGACGAGGTATCTCAAGACTGTTGAAGGACTGTTTGCTACAGGGCTTCTGCATTTATTTATTTTATCAAACTGATGTCATCAAGTGAGGAGCAATAGGTATCATTCAATTATTAAATATTATGTCTGAGAAAACTCCTATGTATGCTGCACTTCAGATGGAAACATGCGATTTAATATGTTTGCAACTAATAGTGCATAGTATTTCCATTTGAAATCGAATCATAAATCTTTTCATAGGATCAATTTTATTTTTGCATGTATACGAGTGGTTTTCTCCACACTAATTTTGCTTGTAGCGAAAACCGTATCTTTTTCAAAGGTAGCTATTTTACGTTTCTTTCTTTCATTGATATTTATTTATCGGCTTTTTCGTGTGGGATGTACATGATGCTTTAAACTTAGCTTAGAAATAATGTTAGTAAAACAAAAACTGCGTGAGTTTTTCTGAAGCAGTTTACAATTTTGGTATAAGAACTTTAAATGCATTTTTACAAAGCATTTATGCTTGTTCTTTTTAGAGGAGATTCTCTAGCATCCTCCTCCCCCCCAAGCATTTGTTTTTAAAATATTGCAATTAAAAAAAATGTTTTTGGACTCTATGAATACGTAGTTGCTCTCGGAGGGTGGATGGAGCTCTTTTTCTTTCCTTCTTTTTTTCTTTTACCGTACAGCATTGGCATGCAGAAGTGATGTATGTTATTTTTAAGCATCTTTTTTTTTTTTTTTTTGTTATAACAAAACAATTGAAAGTGAGTGTGCAGAAAGTGGTCCGGTCGAAGGCTGACTCTGAAGGGAGTCACTGTCCGAAAGTGAGTTACTTTTCTTTAAATATTCAAACGAAACGAGGAAGTGATAGAGCTACATGAAACTAGTGCACAAGTATAGAAATAAATATTTTAATTGCCGATCACATTCCATGTCAAATCAATCAATCAAAAAAAAAAAAAAAAAAAAAAAAAAAAACGCGCACACACACATTTTCTACGCAAACGATTCGTAAAACTTTCGAAGATTTTCCTCTTTTTCCTCTTTGATATCTTTTTTTGAAAGTCTATTACTCATAATTGATGAATAATTAATTTTTGAAATTTATTAAAAAGCCATTTCTTTACTCACAAGTAGTGATTTAAAATAGTATAACTCACGTTCTATGCTAACTACTTCATTTTAAATAGAATTGTGTACATTTTAACCTGATATGTAATTTGAATGCTTCTCAAGAGATATATTTTCGCAAAATTTTAAATTGAAAATTCAAAACTATTTTAAGATTGTGTCTTTTGAAAAATTTGAACAAAATCTATGATTTTTTATGTATTTTAACCCTTTAACTGTCAAGTTATTTTGATGATTTGGGTGCACAAATTGTCAAATTTTTTTATTGCAAAAATCAAATGTTTAGTACAAAATAAAACATACTTAGAAGTTAAAAATTGATATTTTGAAGCACAAATGAGTAAAATATTTAAAGTTTTGTAGCCACTGCATATTTGCTTGAGGCAGCTGCCACCCAACATAGCAGTTGTAAAGTTCGCTTCTAGTGGAGCATTATTTTCTAAAAATGAAAAAAAAAAAAATATTTTCTAAAAAATAAATAATTGAAAAAAAAAATTAAATAAATAAAAGTGACTGCCTTTCAGTAATTCAGTCTTGTGTGGTATAACTGGAAACACTTTTCCAAGCACAAACCCGAGAAACAGTCAGGGACGTCATTTCAAGTTTTTCCAGGGGGGGGGGGCAAAGGGTCCAAACACAATGCAATTTCATCGAAAAACATACAAAACCACGCCCACTTATATGTAAATGCATTGATTTCTCAAAGTCAGGGGGGGGCAATTGACCCCCCTGCCCCCCCTAAATGACGGGCCTGGAAACAGTCTGGTTTGACAAAGAGATGAAGCCGAAATAAACGTCTCCCCATATATATTCGGGTATAACAATACGATCCATTAAAAAAAAAAAAAAAAAAAACCCCGAATAATACTCGGGTGTGACATTTTCGAACACCAGTGGTGTGCCCGAGATTATCTAGGGCATGACAGTTAAAGGGTTAATGAGCACATCAAAAAAATTTCAGGGGAGGAGGTACCATGAATGGATCAGCAGTTATAGCAGTTCCAAATTTGGCAAAAAGGAAAATATTTAGGAGGTTCGTCATCTCCCATCAGGGTGCTTTGACTCTAAGAAAAGTAAAAGTAGCAAGCACAGGGACGTCATTTCAAGTTTTTCCAGGGGGGGGGGGGCAAAGGGTAAAAACACAATACAATTTCCCCAGAAAACAACAAAAACCAAGCCCACTTATATGTAAATACATTGGTTTCTCAAATTCGGGGGGGAGGGGTGCAATTGACCCCCTTGCCCCCCCCCCTAAATGACGGGCCTGAGCAAGCAGTAGTTTAGTATGCAATGTTTGAATAGAGAATGGTATTAAACTGATTCTTGAAAAAACTCGAGTATTTGATTAAAAACCCAGGCGTGATGGGCCTCCAGGTTTTTCCTATTCCTGCAGAAAAGCCACTTTGACAATAGTTGCTACGGTAGAAAGTATGAGTCAAAATGTGTAAGATTTTACATTTTGCACTGGAATAGAGTAAAAAAAAAAAAGAGTTTTGATTTTCGGAAACGGGCACCTTTCAATGACTTTGTGAAGCTTAGTAACAATTCGGCAAAAAATTTTTCATTTTTACTATGCCATCTTGAAATGTTTGATCAGTATGGCCATGTGAATATCATGTTTAATTCTTCTTTCAACTTTGATTTTCTTATGTGGAAGCGAAAACGTCTGAACAGCTGACTTTAAAGCATTTAAAAATACAGGGTGTCCACTCCTATCGTGGACCAATAGCTAATTTCTAAACCGTTAGAGATACGCATATAGTTCATTTAGGAAAAAATCTCCAAATTACGAAAGGAATTTTGGGTCTATTCAATGTTTTTCAAAAAATCAAATTTTGAAAGAGTTACGAAATTTAAATTTTTATACAGCCCCCCAGTCCTATCAATCATATTTAGTAAAACATTCTTGACACTGTAACGTTTAAAACTAAAAAAAAAATCACTCTTCTACCACAAAAATTGACCGAGTTATGACGTTTTGAAAAATCAAGATTTTGCATTATTTCATGACGTCATCGAGAGATCACTAAAGGGACCGTATGCGAAATCCTTCAAAATCTTGATTTTTCAAAACGTCATAACTCTGTCAATTTTTATGGTAGAACAGTAATTTTTTTTTAGTTTTAAATGTTACAGTGTCAAGAGTGTTTTACTAAATATGATTGATAGGACTGGGGGGCTGTATAAAAATTTAAATTTCGTAACTCTTTCAAAATTTGATTTTTTGAAAAACATTGAATAGACCCAAAATTCCTTTCGTAATTTGGAGATTTTTTCCTAAATGAACTATATGCGTATCTCTAACGGTTTAGAAATTAGCTATTGGTCCACGATAGGAGTGGACACCCTGTATATTATTGTCGCATCAATTAGGCAGTGCCACCATAGCTCTATTAAGAGCAAGAATCTGAGAGAGTGTCACGCCTGTGATTCATGACCTCTCAGATTTTTTCCAAAAAATTACCAAATGTTTATTATCTTATTGAAAGACCAAATCCAGAATGTTTTGCTCTAAAGTTGAGTTGTTTAGTTTTTATGGATCCCTAAAGTTGAAGGTGCGGCATCAAAAATTAAGCGGATTTTCAAGACATGGAAATTGCTGTGAGCCAAAACTCTTACCAGAAACTGTTTAACTCCAATTTTCTTTTTGTACATGGAATATAGAAGGTTGAAACTTTACAAAATGAATGTTAAATTTGTGCTAAGTTGTTGCCGTAAGGTCAGTGAAGGCCCTCAAAACAGGGCATTTTTGACGTTTTTTAGCGTTTTTGAGGTCCAAAAACAGTTTATACATTTCAGTTGGCACGGCAAAAGTAGTGTCGTTTGAAAGACCAGTGTAAGCACTTTAAAATAATGTATAAATAACCGAGGAAAGTTCAACGTGCTTTTAGTTGCGTAAGGCCGAAATATGAAAAATGTCATATTTTACCGATATTCAAACGGTCATAACTTCCTCTGCCAACAACATATTCAAATATTTTTTTCGCCAATGTCATACTCTATTCTTTGTCTTAACTTAAATTTTTTTACAAAAAAATAATTTTTTTCTGTGCATTTTTTGTAAAAATTTTTTTCACATTTCGCCTCAATGGACTCAACTGTTCTGTTAAGACAAAGAATAGAGCATGACATTGGCGAAAAAAATATTTGAATATGTTGTTGGCAGAGGAAGTTATGACCGTTTGAATATCGGTAAAATATGACATTTTTCATATTTCGGCCTTACGCAACTAAAAGCACGTTGAACTTTCCTCGGTTATTTATACATTATTTTAAAGTGCTTATCCTGGCCTTTCAAACGGCACTGTTTTTGCCGTGCCAACTGAAATGTACAAGCTGTTTTTGGACCTCAAAAACGCTAAAATACGTCAAAAATGCCCTGTTTTGAGGGCCTTCACTGACCTTACGGCAACAACTTACCACAAATTAACATTCACTTTGTAAAGTTTCAACCTTCTTTATTCCATATACAAAAAGAAAATTGCAGTTTAACAGTTCCTGGTAATAGTTTTGGCTCACAGCAACTTCCATGTCTTGAAAATCCGCTTAATTTTTGATGCCGTACCTTCAACTTTAGGGATCCATAAAAACTAAACAACTCAACTTTAGAGCAAAACATTCTGAATTTGGTCTTTCAATAAGATAATAAACATTTGGTAATTTTTGGGAGAAAATCTGAGAGGTCATGAATCACCTCATAATGCTAGGCGTGACAGTTTCTCAGATTCTTGCTCTTAAGTATCTCCTCAATTTTCTCGACTAAATTATTTTTTTTAGTTTCAGTCCATATGACCAAATCATCAGCAAAAAAAGAATGCATTTAATGCCTGGAATAGATTTAATCAATTAGATGTAAAATTATTGATGTAAGTCTTGAACAATTTGCAACTCAAAATTGCTCCTTGAGGCAGTCCGGTATGAAGTAATTAGTACTTAGAATAGTCAGTTAAACATCTAACTCTACACCAACGATGGATAATAAAGGTGAAAAACCAATTAAACCAAAAAATAAAATATCGAATGTCTGTGCATCCATAAGCTCCCATTTTTGTATTGAAAAAGGCATTTCTTGGAACGTCGAAACACGTGTCTGCAGCATTCCTGTGCATTTGTGCTTTTCAACGTTGTTGTTATATTGCTTTTGCAATTAAACGTTATTGAATGGATGCTTATTTTTTAAACTTTGGAAATGGCTTTTCCTTCTAAACCAAATCGTATGCAGATCAAAAATCAACAACTGCTGTTAAGTAGTTGCTTCAATCCAATGCATCTTTTATGTCTTGACTTAATAGAGCCACCTGATGGTTTGCTGGTCTATGTACTATATACATAGTACTATGCACATAGTAAAACCTTATTCCCAACATTTTGCGTCATTACCATCCTACATTTTGTACAGGTTTTCATGGCCACTAGATGCAACTATCAGCTCAAATAACTTTCAGTTTTAGTATCAGCCATTATATTATTATTAGTAATAAAATAAGAATTTTGTGTGTAGAAAGTTCCCATCTTCCTGATTGGGTGCATTTAACATCAAAGTTCATCAAATAAAAAACGGCTGTCATAACCATCCTTGCTCAAAAGTAGTTACTTTTAACATTATTTGCAACTTTTAACAGTATTGCATTATTTTCATGCTTACATGTAGTGAACTTTTTTTTTATCGAAATTGATAAACTTCTAACGAAGGTATATTTTATGCCTTGTTAGGGGAAATACACTGGCGGAAAAAAAAATCCCAACACCAAGAAAAAATTGCCGTAGAGTAATGAAATTTGGGTAATGCAATTGTCTAGTTAACATGTTTAATTGATTAAATGTACAAGATCACTGGCTAATTTAAGCTCAAGAAAATGCTGTGCAAATGTGAAATTATGTTAATTTAATAGAAGGTGTAACCTCCAGAATTTTGAAGGCAAGCCTGCAAGCGTGCATGCATTATGTCATACAGGTGCCGAATGTCACTTTGTGGTATGGAGTTCCATGCTTGTTGCACTTGCTGTGTCAATACTAGGACCGTCATTGCTGACTGTGGATAATGCTCGAGGTGCCGTCCCATGATATCCCATACGTTATCAATTGGAGGCAGACCTGGTGATTTTGCAGGTCATGGTAACATGTCAGCACTCTGTAGAGCACATTGCGTTACAGCAGCGATGTGAGGGCGAGCGTTATCCGGTTGGAAAACGCCCCCTTGAATGCTACTCATGAAGGGCTGTACTACTGGTTAAATTAACAGACTGACGACAAATTTTCAATCAGTGAGTTTGGGATAACCACAAGAATGCCCCTGCTGTCGTAGGAAATTGCTCCAGAGACCATAACTCCAGGTGTGAGTCTCGTGCATCTAGGCCGTAGACCGCTTGGATGCAGGCGGTCCCCTGGCATCCTTCTGACCAATATACAGCCACCACTGGCACCAATTCAGAATCTGTTTTAATCAAAAATTACAACAGATCTCCACTCCGACCTCCAGTGAGCTCTGTAGTGGCACCACTGCCGTCGGAAAAGGCAATGGTTTGCAGTCAATGGAATACCGGTTACAGGCTGCCTGGCTCGGAGCTGTCCTTGAAGTAAACAGTTTCTTATCGTTCCTTGGGTCACGACGGTACCAACTGCAGCTCGAATGTCAGCCGCAGATGCAGTACGATGCGCCACAGCCGTACGCAAGATTCGGCGATCTTCCTTCTCAGTCGTGCCACGTGGCAGCTCGGAACTCGATCTTCTTGAGGTAATACCATCCCTTGCCCATAGCTTCCAATAATCATGCTTGGTGGAAACATTTCCACCGAAGTCTTTCTGCAATATCGCGAAATGAAAATCCACCTTCTCGTAGCCAATTTGTACGACCTCGTTTAAAGTCGGTGAGCTGTTGATAATGGCTTCTTCGTCTTCTTAAAGGTATTCCTGGCTAACATGAACGCAATTCGTCAAATTTCACGGAAAAATAATACACACGAGCTTCACAACACGCTTTTAAAACAAGCCTTATTTGCATGTTCTGAGTGACGCCAGCTGCGCCACACTTATGCGCGGAACACGAAATTTCAATCGATGTCATCTTTCAGTTGTATAAACACGCCTACCAAATTTCGTTTATCTAACACAAGTCTTTCTTGGTGTTGGGGTTTTTTTTCCCGCCAGTGTACGTTAAAACTTCATTGTCTACCGTGTTATTACCATTCATCGTACAAGTAATAAATATATGGTAGGAATGATAATAGGCTATGGGCGTGATACAAAAAGTGCATTGTTTGCATTATTTTAGACAAGTGAAAATATGAAAGTTAATTTTTCAAACTATGGCTGTTTTATTCGACAAATTTAGTTGATGACCATTTATAAAAACCAATACTTTTGCATTTTTAGTATATTTTAACCCCTTCGGCCCTGGCGTTCTATTATTATAACAAATCTTCATAATGCTCTACATTCTTACTTTTTAGGAATTTTAACTTCAAAATCCAGTGGCATACTCATAATACATGTAAGAATTCATATATTGTACCATTTATGCTCAGTAGATTTCAGCATGTGTTCTGCAGAGAAGATAATGTCGGTTTCTCAACACTTGCAGCAAAAAGGTAAATGCAGCTTTTATTACTTCTCAAAATGCTATTATATGTAATTTCCTGCACCTAATAAAAATTCCACAGCACCAAATAGACTCTTCATGACAAGTTTAGTACTTTTAATGAAAAAAATAACTGTAAATTTAATTGTTATTACGATTTTTATATTTGTTCTACTAATAGGACATCAGGCCTTGGAGCACACATGGCCCATTCTTCTTCATGTTCTATTTAGAGTACATAAGGTGCTTAGTAGTGCTAAAATCATGTTTTGTTTTAAAACAAAACACTACTTTCTGTTAAATTATTGCCTAATGACTATAGTTTTTATATTTTAAGGAATTTATTGAATAAGTAGATGCATATTATTACCTGTTTATATCAAATCACGCACACTGAAATGCATTTTTATTTACTTAGCCAATATGCGAAGTAAAAAGTTATCCTTGTTGGAAGCCATTCAGTGCCTAAATAGTCTGGATGATTCTGATTTAGAAGATGTAGATTTAGATGGGTTTGATGATGAATGGCAGCCATCAAATTATGATTTGCCGCACTTGATACCTGATGAAAAGAAAGATTCCACTATTTCAGTATGACTATAACAAACTCTTGGTTGGAGTATAAACAGGATGCCGCTTCGTTAGGAATTACACGTAAAGATAAAATGGATTTGCTCGATTTCACGTTTGATGTAGCAGAAACGTTGGCATTCTCAAAACAAGCAACAGCCGCTACTAAACGTGGGAGGCCATCAGGGAATAGTCCTGTTGTACCACCAGCGAAGAAAAAATTAAACCCAGCTGTTAGACCCTGTAGAGATGTGAGATAGGTTTTAATAAATCACATGATTGAGAGAAGTTTGAAAGAGCAGAGGTGCAAATTAGAAGGTTGCACCTATAAAACAACTTCTTATTGTGAAAAATGTAAAGTGTATCTATGTTTTCATGCGTAAAGGAATTGTTTCAAAAAATTTCACACCAAATAAGTGTAAATATACTTGGAAATAAATGTTCTCTTTTTTACTTAATAATAGCCTGGTGTCCTACTATTAGAACACTTTTTAATTAGTTCCGTAATTGGTAGAATCTCATAATATTACATATTTAACATATTTACATGCACTATAGCATATATAACCACTCATTGATTTTTTATCTACCCAATTAAAAATTCAGGGCCGAAGGGGTTAATTTAAGATGATAGATTTAATGAAGTATTAATTAATCAGTAGAATAACGAATATAAAGTTAAGGAACCTATGAAAACAAAATTGCTAAATGACAATTTTTGTCAATTTACAATTTTAATCCTTTACTGTTCATAAAGTAAATAAAGACATTTTGTGAACCTTTGTGGTTTAAGAAAAATACATATAGTGTCTCTTTAAATAGTGCCAAACTGCACCCGCTGTAAAATTGTTGAAAATTTGACTACACACTAATTCTAGTCCATATCTAAGAGAAGGAATACTAAATGGAGGGAGCATCTGCTATGTTTCAGTAAAGGGGAGCTTGAAACAAAGATTCGACCAGATCACATGGCTTAATTTGGCAGCTCGGCTATCGCTTTTTGGCATCAATCGCTCTATTGGCTATAATAAATTTATTTGACGACGCGAATTGCGAAGTCAACGTTACGAACCCTATTCAAATGAGTTGCATTATGGATTAGCGCTGAAATTCCGTCATCGGGGAAGAACCGCTTTTTTTTAATTGAAATAAATATATTTTTTAAAATATGCATATTTCAAAGAGTTGAAAAACAATTTCTATTTATCACACTGGGTAATTATTCGCATTTCTCGTTCTCAGAAGTAATTACTATTTGTGGGAAAATGTTTGTGGGGTAAAGAAAATTTCCAGAAAATATTTTTTGTTTTAAATATCTCGTGATGAGTAATATTTTACTGATAAAATTCGTATTTTAAAGAAACAAGTTATATAGGGGAAGGGTGGGCATAGTGGCCACTACGGGCAAAGTGGCCACTTGAAGTTTTCCTTCCTATATAGTGCTGCAGCCAAGTAGCAATAGACTCAACTACTCGCCCGGCAGCTGTTGTTGTTGTGTTATAGTTTGGTGCCGCTCAGATGCAAACTCACGGAGATATCGCATTTTTTTTACTTTTTCGACCCTCTGATGTTAGGTAAGTGCATCACATGTTTCCCTTTAGTTTATTGGTGCAAAACACCATGTTTTTAGCTTTGAATTCATATGTCTCAACAGTAGATACAACAACGGGTTATGCGTGAAATATTGTTCTTTCGAAAGGCCACAGCCGTGGCCATTTCGATTGTTTGATTCGAAATGTCGATTGTTTTTTCTGTGGTGATTGTTACTCGAAATCTAAGGACAACGAAGGCTGGATTAGATGTTCTGGGTGCCTCAAATGGGCTCACGAAGCCTGCGCAGGAGCCGAAGAGTAAGACGATGAGTTTATTTGTGATTTATATAAATACCAGTGATTTCATAACTTCACATACTTTTAGTAATTTTTGTTTAAATCCCTAATACAATTGTTCTGAGTTCTGAAACTAAATGCGTTTCATTTTTTTCATACTATCTAAATCTATTTAGGCAGTGGCCACTTTGCCCTACCTAATGGGGCAAAGTGGCCACTTTGACAGCTTTTAGTAAAGTAAAAATTTTGTATAAATAAAGTTTAAAAATTAAGTTGTTTATATTTTTTAATCAGGCTTAAGTAACCATACTAAATGTTGAAGGGATTTATAAAATGTTTCAATAAAGTTTAGGGGTGGAAAAAAATAGATGTTCCTTAGGGTAGCCGCTATGCCCACCCTTCCCCTACTAAGCATTTTTTGTACTTGAATAAATAATATTTATGCATAAAATGCATATGCAATTGTTTAAGTATGAAATATAAGTAATTTGAAATATACTAAATTATTTTGTGACTGGCTTCGTGAGAGATTGTGACACGTGAATATTGTTTAAACTTTAACACACACACATGGTGTTTACACATGACACACATTTCTATGCTTGAAACATGGTTATATAGATTGCCGGTTGACTGACAAGTGCTACTTTGAATTTGGTCATTGGTTGTACTTCCAGGCAAACTGTCATAGATGATGGTGGTTTAGTCAAAACAATTTATTTCCAATCCCTGACACAACAAGGAAGGGGGTTATAAGTTTAACGTGTCTGTGTATCTGTCAGTAGCACTCTAGCCAGGCCCGTCATTTAGGGGGAGGCAGGGGGGGGGTCAATTGCCCCCCTGCCCTCCCCTGGCTTTGAGAAATCAATGTATTTACATATAAGCGGGCGTGGTTTTTAATGTTTTTCGATTAGATTGCATTGTGTTTGGACCCTTTGCCCCACCCTGAAAAAACTTGAAATGACGGCCCTGACTCTAGCGTTTAAAGGGATGGACCGATTTTTTTTTTTTGAAGGATAAGTTTATCGAGAGTGCTCTTAGCCAGGTACCGCTTTTGTATTCATAGATTGGCTGGATTTAGAGATTTTTAGAAAAGAATAAAAAAAAAAAAAAGAGAGAAAATTTACAAACTATACTGCTCGACATTGAAAATGCAACACCAAGAAGGAGTGGTCAGAAATTCATGCAAATTTTACCGTAGACGCACGTCACTGAGTTATGCAAATGATATGAAATGCGCAGCTCTCCATGCGCGCTGCATGTGAAGTAAGGTATAAGAGAATGAAGTTGAAAAGTGGGCTATGTTCGTGTTGGTTTTTCTGCCAGACTAATTATTGGAGAAATTTGGTTTTTGTCTCGAAGGATACGTGTGATAGGAGGAAATGCCACGCCGTCCTCAACGAAGATACTTCCAGCATATAGACGACTTTACAAGGGGTATGGTGATCGGACTGAGAAGGGGAGGTTGGTCCATACGTCAAATTGCAGCTGATACCCACATGGATGCAAGCACTGTGCATCGGCTGTGTCGGAGATGGTTGGAAAGAGGAAATGTAGCCACATTGAGGGGTGCAGGTGTAGCCAGAGTGACGTCAGACCGCTTGGATCGACGGATTCACCGACAAGCTGTGGCGGACCCGCAAGTCACTTGTACGTCGATTCTGCAGCACGTGCAAGGTACCCTGGATGTTCCTGTGTCGACCAGAACCATTTCCCGTCGACTGGTTGCACGTGGCCTGCAATCACGGCGCCCGCTAAGAAGACTGCCATTGACCTCACAGCACAGACTCCAACGTTTGGAATGGTGCCGGACCAGAGCGACGTGGATGGCAGAATGGCAAACCGTAGTGTTCTCAGATGAATCCCGCTTCTGTTTGTCCAGCGATAGTCATCGCATACGTGTGTGGCGTCGACGTGGAGAAAGATCGAATCCGGCAGTAACTGTGGAACGCCCCACAGCGCGACAACGTGGCATAATGGTTTGGGGCGCTATTGCATACAATTCCGTATCACCTCTAGTTCGTATTCGGGGCACTATGACGGCCCAACGATATGTAGATAATGTACTGCGGCCGGTGGCAATCCCCTACCTTCAGGGTCTGCCAAATGCAATTTTTCAACAGGATAATGCCCGGCCTCACAGTGCTCGAATCAGCCAACATGCTCTACGAGGTGTACAGATGCTTTCCTGGCCACCATACTCTCCTGACTTGTCACCAATCGAACATGCGTGGGACGTGATTGGACGTCGTTTGCAGAACCTGTCACTGCCTCGTTCAGAGGACGAACTGTGGCAAATGGTTGAAAGGGAATGGAGTGCCATCCCTCAGGACACCATCCGCAGGCTTATTGACTCCATGCCTAGACGTGTTTCTTCGTGCATCGCTGTCCGCGGTGGTCCTACTTCTTACTGAGCCGACGCCGTCCTCGCTCTAAATTTTGCTTATTTATTTTGAAATAAATATCACTTATTGTTCCATGCTGTCTCTGTCTTCTTACCAAATTTCATCAATTTCTGACCACTCCTTCTTGGTGTTGCATTTTCAATGTCGAGCAGTGTATTTCGAAGATCTGTCTGAAGGAACATTGAGGAGAACTGGTGGAGGCGTTATTTTGCAATTGTTCTAGTCTATCAAATTAACATAGGTTGCAGCTTCAAAGTTAAGCTTCGGAATGTGGAATACACGCACACAGTCTTCAACAACAGTTCCACTTTCTCTAGCCTTTAAGATTCTATGAGTACCGAGCTCTCTGATAGTCACATTTTCATACGTTATCATACTTGACAGAATGTTTTCTGGACAAGCTAAGAGTGCATTCCGAGCACTGACGGGATCGATTACGTTAAGATACATTTTTGGCAAATTTCTTGATGCATGACTTTGTTTGATTTTCCGATTGACCTGAAGTTGAAATAGATGTGCCAAAAGAGTAGCGAATAGAGTCCTGCGACCTTTTCTTGGCTCTCTTTAGAAGTTTCTTTGTTTCTTCAATATCCACTGCACCGATGGACATTAACCTAGTAGTCCTTTGATCAGAGAGAAATGGCCTTTCTTTCAACTAAACTCTTTTCTCTGTAGGACATGCACATGAATACAAATCATGGCACTTACAAGCAGCTATATCAAAGAGTTTCACTGCAACCTCCCCAATCTTTAAATTTCATAAGTCGATCTCTTTTTTTTTCTCGTTGTGTTTGACTCTTCTAAGAACAGCCTTCATGGCCACATATTTTTTTGTGATAAGTAAGTATCATTGCAATAACACGTCGTTCTAAAATTACCGCAATGCACGAGTCCTTATACAAGTTTACTATCTTTTTTGCTACACGATCAGCAATAATCGAGAAGCTAAGCTCCTTATTACTAGCCATCTCTGAAGAAAATATTCGTCTCTCGTTCGTACAACACTTTATAACATCTTCATAGGTTTGAAGCATGCAGTCAAAGTCTTAAGCATACCCAAAAATTGCACATTTAGAAATATCTTTTAGAAAAAAAATTGAGTGTTTCGATGTAGACATATTGCAAAAATACGAAAAACACGCCATACGACTTCGAACCAATATTTAAAACACTTGATTTCCTTATGTACTTAACCATATAAACAAAGAAAAGGAGCCAATTTCGGTTCAAGAGGTAGTCTGTTGTTGTCATTCAGGTGATAAAAATTCGAAATATTGGAGCGTATTAGGTATATAGCAGCTTTGTTATGTGTAACTCGCAGTTAAGGATTTTTTAACGAAATTCTCTAATTCATCCCTCTTTTCAGAGCATAAGTAATTAGCTCACAGACTTAAAATTTTATGTATTAGTTTGTCATAGGAAATCACATTTGTTTTGTACTAATTCTTAACATTCGGTGAAATTTAAAATGGTTTGTAAATTTTCTCTCTTTTTTTTCCCTAAAAATCTCTAAAATCCAAGCCTCTTGCCAGAGCAGAAGGTATTAACTCAGAGTCACGAAATTTTTCTCAGTAATTAGTGTTAGGAAGTCACAATTTTCAGCACTAAGGCTTAACATTCTGTACATTTTAAAATATTTTGTAATTTTTCTCTTTTTCGATTTTTTTCCAAAAGTTTCTAAACTTCAAGCCTCTTGCCAGAGCAGAAGGCATTAACACAGAGTCAAGAAATTTTGCCCAGTAATTAGTGTTGGGGAGTCACAAATTTTCCACACTAAGGCTAAGTGCTTTGAAGAAATTCGATTTTTTTCGGGACACCCTACTGCCTATGTAAATAGATGATTCGCATTTATTATCATTTGCACCAGTTTATAATTCTTGTAAAAACGTGCATCCCTAGTTGATATGATAAAATAAAACTAATAACAGAGCTGGAAAAGAGAAAAACAAAGCTAATTCAGGGAGGGACGGTGCGATTCATGCCACATTTCTTCACCTCTAGCAATGAAACTACCCCGGATGAGAAATTTCAGTCTGTGAAAGATTCCTAAAAATGCGGAATTCGTTTTTTTTTTAAACTTTTGTATTGCCAGTGATTTTTTATTTTTATTTCGATTAAAATTAATGTATTGCTGAAATTTTTGTTTTTGTTTTTAATATGTGGGAAAACTTTAAATTTAAAAAATAAATAAATAAATTAATTAAAATAAATTGCTTATTAACTTCAAGGAAAATCAAATGTCGAATTATGTATACTACATACTGAAAAATTACCATAAGCTTACTTTTTGAAAGTTTATGAAATGATTCGATTTTTCGCGGTGATCATAATGTAACTGAATATTTTCACTTCAATTAGTGTTATCTCTTATAAAAATTACATAGTATAATTTTATATATTGAATAGTCAATTTTCATTGATTTGGCAATAGTTTTATTCCTCATTTAGGCTTTTCTAGGCAGTCTTCGAAAAAATAGATTAAATTCTCTGTTTACTGTTTCTAAAGATGTGTAAGATATCTATATAAACATTTGTAGGTTGGGGTGCGTCGAAAGTAATAACAAATTGCATTTGTGTCAAAATAAAATTTGAAAAATTATTTCTAGCTGGTCCAGTTGATGTAGCAGTGATAGGCTTTTGTTGTTGCATCTACTGAACAAGGTAGAAATAATTGCTCATTTATTTTTCGGCATAAATGAAGCTCTGCCCTATTTCTTCTGCTCTGCTGCATTTCTCTTAACCCTTTTTAACCGAGACTTGTTTTAGCCGAGACTTGTTTAGCGGAGACTTGTGCGTCGAAAGTAATAACACATTGCATTTGTGTCAAAGTAAAATTTGAAAAATTATTTCTAGCTGGTCCAGTTGATGTAGCAGTGATGGGCTTTTGTTGTTACATCTACTGAATAAGGTAGAAATAATTGTTCATGTATTTTTCGGCATAAATGAAGCTCTGTCCTATTTCTTCTGCTCTGCTGCATTTCTCTTAATCCTTTTTAGCCGAGACTTGTTTTACGAATGAATCATATTCTTCATGATTATTTGTTAAAGATGGGCTGTGCCGTTATCCCTATTGGAATACTTACCGTCTCAAATTTTACACTTTGACCGAGATTAAATTGGGGAAAAAAAGTTGAGGCCGTTGATATCAATATGTCACCTTGCCCTTCAACATGGTACACTATTATTGAAGTTAAAAATCAACGTAAATAAAGCACAAATAAGGTAGAAATAGCTATTTGCTGTACTTTTCTACCTTATTTGTGCTTTATTTACGTTGATTTTTAACTTCAATTATAGTTCAGCACAAAGCTTTTTTGATCATTTTTCATGGTACACTATTGTTTTGCTAGGATAATAGTAATCACTATTTCATGTATTCGTAATACCTTTACACGGAAAAATTTCCATAAAAGAGGGCTTTAGGTGATATGTAACACTTTGCTGGTTCAAGCAATACAGGAGATTTTAACTGAGGTTAGTCGACGAAAGGAGTGCAAGTCCTATGAAAACAATGAAAGTAAAGTGGTAGCGAAAGAAGACGTTGAGGGATGTTGTAACAGTACAATATCGTTTACATTTAGAGTCCGTAAATGGATGCTTTGCAAAACGGACACACAATTCATATTCATTTAAGATCTACAACCAAAACACACAGCATTTCAAGCCATAGAAATTGAAATTTAAAATCACTCTGTGCGAGAGAAAGATTACTTATAGGAAGAAAAAAAATAAAAATCTGAAAAATTAAAAGTTTCTTACAGTCAAGAATTGCAGCTAGGTGTTCACTCAATGTTTCTAAAAATAATAATGTAATACAAATTTTAGTTTACCTTTCGTATTTTGTATTCTTTTTAAATATCATTATAAACAACATTTTGTATTTTAAAGGCTTCGTAGGAACCATCTATTAGTTATACTTGTATTTTTGATTATTTATACTTTTACTTCAGCTGTAATTTCTTCAGTGAGTTGGAATTTGTTAATTGTAGTTTGTTATTGAAGTTTATCAGCTTGTTCTGCCCTAAGAAAGATTAACGTATCCAAAAATGCTAGATATTGTCAGTACAAGTTTAACAAAAAAGATATTTACTTGACTACCTAATTTACTTCTTGGAGGATTTTTACGTTTAAAAGCAACTTTTGGTCAAATTATCATAACCTTGAACATGCAAAATTCGCGATAAATTTTTCATCCAGCATGCATCAAGAATTTTTCGTAGTGTAATCGAACTTCTGGGTTTCGTTTGTTGCCAAATTTCTCTCAACCAAAGCACCAGAAGAAATGTATTATCAACGAAAAAAAAAAGAGGGGGGTAATAGCAACTAACTATTGGCAAGTGAGAACAATAAGCGATTCGTTATTACTTAACAGAAAAAAAACCGAAATGGTATAAGGGAACATAGGTATCTAAAATGAGGTTACTTTCTTACTGTTAACATTAAAACTGAAAGATAATGGTTCACATATAAAACGCTTGAGTTGAGGAAAAAAATCCCTCTATTGAAAAAAAAAGTGATAACTACACGTGCTCTAAACATATGACGACATAATATGATCATGGATCCAATAGCAAGTCACGACTATAGGAAAACAAGCGTTAAATAAGAAATACTCAAAACTAACCGAAACAGGGTAAAGTGCAAACTCCTGAGTTCTGTTCAAAAGCAAACAGCGTTTATCAATCTGTAGAAAAAAGAGTTTTTGTAGTAACTCTTTATGGTGTTTACAAGTTTCTTGAAACAGAAATGAGAGAAAAAAGGTTCACATTGTAAATATAGCTTCCGGTTCATAGAAGCGTAGGCGAACTGCAACGCGGGAAAAATGGGAAATCTTGATGGCGGACGCCTTTCAACGTATGTCCAATTTCTAAGGCAAAGCGTTGACTTTCGAAACATCAGTTAATGACGCATAAGAGCGGTTTCGTTTGTGACTGACCTCTCCAAACGACCTCAAGATTACCCTGAAAAGTCGGAAAGCAAGTGCTTAGTTTGCGATGAAATATGTGGAGATTTATTTCTCAATAATTTTTGAAATGATGTACAACGTGTGTCAACTATCAACACCTGGGCTCTTTCACTTTTGCGGTAGGACTGACTCTGATCTGGTGTATAGTAAAAAAAAAGAGAGAAGTTTGCGTTTTATGCTGACCCGCTCTAGCTCTTGCTTTCTCTCAGGAATGGCAATTGGATATGAGCTTAAGGGCATGGGTGGGGCATATATGTGACATTTCAGGGGGGGGGGTGGCTCATATATTTTCCCCTTAGTTTAGCAGGATATTTTCCCCATTAAAAGCAATTTCAGTGCAAATTAGACTAATTAAAAGTTGACATTTTTACTTTCTTCTATATCTATTATATAGAAGAAAGTATTGGTTTCGTGAAAATTTTCGAATGTCGAATTTTGACGGATTTGCACGTTTTGAGGTGCGCTGAGTCCATTTCGACCATTTTTGGAAAATGTCTGTCTGTGTGTCTGTGTGTGTGTGTCTGTGTGTGTGAGTCTGTATGTGTGTGACCAGTTTTTGTGGCCGCGCTAGAGCAAAAACTACTGCATGAAATCGAACAAAAATTTTTTCACATATGTACCACCATGTGATCTGGTGCACCTGACTTTGTTTAGCGAATTCCTCCAAGGGGGGTGGAGCAATCGCACGTGTTCTGCGCGTGGGTGATTGCTATATCTCAGGAAGTAACCGGCGGAATCAAACGAAAATTGGTCCATAGGTAGACCCTACCGAGTACAGGTGCTGATTCAATTTGTGTGTCAATATCTCGAAGGGGGTGGAGCAATCGCACGTGTTCTGCGCGGGGGTGATTGCTATATCTCAGGAAGTAACAAGCGGAATCAAACGAAAATTGGTCCATAGGTAGACCCTATAGAGTACAGGTGCTGATTTAATTTGTGTGTCAGTATCTTGAAGGGGAGTGGAGAAATCGCACGTGTTCTGCGCGGGGGTGATTGCTATATCTCAGGAAGTAACAGGCGGAATCAAACGAAAATTGGTCCATAGGTAGACCCTATTGAGTACAATCGCTGATTCAATTTGTGTGTCAATATCTCAAAGGGGGGTGGAGCAATCAAAAGTGCTTATTTTGTCATTTCACCTACTGTATCTCGAGAAATATTGCTGAGATTTGAATGAAATTTGGAATAACACTAACCCAATAAGGAAGCAAGCATCGATTAAATTTTGGCGCCAATCGCCCCAGGGGGAGGGTGGGATGATTTTTGCGCTTAGTCAACAATGCGAAAAATCAATTCATTTAAAATCGCTTTCACGCTACTTAATTATCAAAACAGCTGAAAACTTTCAATGATTTGAAATTTTTAACTGTTGCCAATTTCTTTTTACTAATAAATAAAATGTTTGCAATTAATCTAAACAAGGCTTTTGCAATGATTTCCAATTTCGCTCATTGATTCTGCATTTGCCGGGTTATTACGATAATTGGGAAATTGGAGCTGTTTCCAATTATTCGGGCGAGTACGTATTTTATTTTGTAACTGGAATTCATAAGATAGATATAGAAGAAAGTTTCGTGACGGCCACGACAGCTAGTTAATAACTTCATCATGAATGGCTGGAAGATTTTTTTTTACATTTTTATCAAAAAATAGTACTAAAAGCAATGAAAAACTACTTTCTAAGGGAGAGGGGAGGGGACTTGATCCCCAACTTACCCCCCTGTATGGGTGTCCATGCTTAAGGGATGCAAAATATGGATATGAGTCTTCATCAGAAGCTAATTAGATGTTGGTGTCACTTTCAAAATACTTAGATACTCATTGGATCTTTGACAGAGCTGTATTATGTTATTATGCAGCTAGAGAAGCCAACTTTTGGCACTGATTGCATGGATGATAACTTGAAAGAATACTACACTTTCAGTGAAAATGATGGTTCAGAAGTTTACAAAAAAGAAAAGAAGATTCTTTTGCTTAAAATTTTGGAGTACAACGGTATTATTTCAGTGATTTAAATATAGTTAATGTTATTACTATTATTAAATTTTCAATGCTCTGCAGCAAATTCAACGTAGTGTGAGCTTTACTTTGGTTTTGTTTTATTGATTTTATCGTATTTGGAAGTAAGTACTAAGTGTTTACCTCTTCCATTATGGTGTTTTAGGAACTTCGTGTTTAATTACTTGTAGAGAGGTTAGAGGGTATTTATAGCAATTCTAAATATGTAATTTGCGAGCAAAATTGCTGCGTTTTTTGAAGGACAGAGTCCTCCTTCCAAGCGTCACTAGAAGTAACGGAAAACTCGCAAGAATGTTTTTCTACTTAGCCATACGATAACGACGAAAATCGGCAGGTAATACTACAACGATAAGTACTGTATTGTGTCGTCTAATGCACTGTTTTTCAAAAACATTCAAACGATAACGTTTCGTATGATATTGCTATTTCGCGATCCTTCAAAAAGAGCAAACAGATGAATGGTTATCGGGCCGACGCGAAAGGAACGCCGGGTGTTTTCCGATAAAAATGATCCAATAAACAATATCGGCTTAAAGCAGATGAAACAATTGTCATTGAATCGGGCAAGTGGAAAAGTGTATAGCATATGTTAATGCATTTTGGTGGGAATAGCGGATAGTGACAATCCTGTCGATTTTATCGCTGTCGGGAAAAAGCGCACTAATAGTATTGAATGAGTTCGATGACGCTTTGATAAGTATGGTATGAGTGAAAGAGCATCCATTGAATATTTGTGTGAATGCAAAAATCGTGAGTTTTTAATTTTATTAATGCATCAATCACATTTGAATGGCTCATTGTAAAAGTGAATTATCTTCTTGTAAAAGATTTTACTATGCTTTATTGCTTTATTAAGGGAGAGTGGGGATACTTGATCCCTCAAGAATCTTGTTAACACTTTAAAATATTGGAACTTCAAGAATAAAAAGCTTTAACTTCGATGATATTAATAAAAAATATATTCCCAACTGTCAGATTATCCGTTTTGCAAATGCTTCTGAAGTTATACCGTGAAGTTCGTCTTTATAAGTATACGTTTATCCCCGTAAATCATATATCCCACAGACTGGGATGAAGTCTCCTTGTACAAAGGAGACTTGATTTTTTTAAACTCAACATAAAGATTTTCTTAAAAACTTTTTTTTTTAAATGTAAATTTTAAATATGGCTGACATTTCTGACGGGACAAATACTGTCCTAAATATGCTACGCGAGATCATTTAGTCCTATTGAATCACATAAAAATGATAAGCTTCAGCAAAAAAAGGGACCAAGTGTACCAGTCTCCTCTATACAGAGTGTTCTTGTTAAGTGTTTCAGAACTTCTAGGAGGGGTAGGGTGTTTCCTGAGGACTCGAAATCATATTGCAATGGGAGGTCGAAAATGCTTTCCTGTAGCGGTGATGTACACAAAAGCACCATAAGAAGAAGAGGCGTCAGTGAAAAATATTTTTAATAATATATGTAACGACGCAAAAAGTACATGGGTCAAAACAAATGCTCGAAGTTTTTTTCACCGACTACAATGCACACCTCACATCTTCGGCTCACGGAACTCTGAACTATCTGGAATACTCCCGGCATATTTCAAATTCCGCCACATCAGGAGAGAATTACTTTCTCCTCATTGCTATATGATTTCGAGTCGTTAAGAAGCACTCCACCCCTCCTAGAAATTTTGAAACGCTTAACAGGGGAACGCTGTAAAAAACCTATTGCAAATTTTTCCCCAGGGAAAAGAATGCAAGTGTTCAGTTACTATTTGTAATCTTATCTTAAGAAAAGATAATTGCTTCACTTTTGCACTGAAAGATATAACTAGCTGTGATACCATTAAGCAAGCAAACAAGCATTTTAAAAATATAGACATGCACCATTTGTTACCATGAAAGACACGTTTTTATTTATAGTACTTTTTTAGGCAATATAGAGCTCTAAAAACGAACGAAATGTTTAAAGTAGACTTGAATAAAATATAAAAAAGATTTATAGTTAAAAGAAAATTGTTCTTTGATTTGTTATTGCTTAGTAACTAACTACAGTAGAAAGAAATTTTCTTGCTAATTTGTACCTCATTTGAGCGCCATTTTGCTCTTGTGCTTGGCTGTATCGAGAACGGGGCATCTCTTCACAAGGTACTGATGGATCCGTGCTATCCGTAATATTAAAAGTGACACTTGTAAGTCTTGCTACGATTTTGAACTAAAAGATGTATGTACTCAGAGTTGGATTTAGACTTCATGGGGCCCTAAGCCTTTTCTGGTATGGGGGCCCCCTAAAAAAACTAAAGAAGGTAATCTTTTTTTGTTTTATTTATTATCCCCCCTCCCCTACTATACTGCCGTGGCTAAGCGCAAAAGTGGTATTTGCAGTGAGCTCAAACTGAGATTTTACTCTTTAAAGTTTTGCGCCACCATGTATTTGATTCGGATCAAACCTTTTCAGAATTTTTAAAAAAATATTTCTCATTCTCAAATGACCCTATAATCAGGTCCGTCATTTAAGGGGGGGGGGCAGGGGGGTCAATTGCCCCCTCTGGCTTTGAGAAATAAATGTATTTACATATAAGTGGGCGTGGTTCTTACTGTTTTCCGATGAAATTGCATTTTGTTTGGACCCTTTGCCCCCCCCCCCCCCTGGAAAAATTTGAAATGACGTCCTTGCCTATAATCTTGTATTTAGGTAAGATACGTTACAAAGAGCCACCTGGTGGCGCTAGCTCAATTTTGTTAAAAGTGCAGATACGACTTTTGTGCCTAGCACGGTAGTAGGTGTCTTTTTTTCCCTGCCCCATGCTTTTGCATTTTCCGTTTTTTAATGCCCATTTTTTCCTTTTTATTTTTGACTAGCTTTGAAACGTCAAGGTAATCAGGAAAGTGATGGAGGGATCCGCTAGCCAGGGTGGTATAGGGTGTTCTGAATTTTAGGGGGTCCGGATATTCTCCCCCGGGAAAAGTTTTGAATACCGGTTGTGAAATTCTGCAATTTGATGCCTTTTGAGAGCTGATTAGTTGTACAAAAATATCAGAAAAAAAACCAGGCAAAAAAAACTTTTTAATGTTTCACACACTTTTACGAATTTAGATCAATCGAAATAAAAATTGCTTTTGATTCGGCGAATCGCTGACATTAATCGGACAGTGAACAGTAAAGATGGTCGTCATTTTCTTAAACGGCTTTTGATATAGAGTAGAATTTCCCATATAAGAACTAATATGGGTTGAATTCTGTTCGGGTTACGGAAAGTTCGTATTTCTAGGAAAGGCGATTTGAGTTTTGTTCGCATTCGTGATATAAAATAATTTGTTTTAAGTTAATAATAAAATAATTCTACCTCTGACAGAGCATGAGTACGTAATATGTCATCTACGTTGATTATAGTGGCAAGAATTTCGTTGTAAGTATGTACAGAAAAAAAATCGAAGCAAGTGTACTTAATGCCACTGTTTATAAGCATCGGTGTGATGTACAGTGTACTACTATGTGTAACGGGTTGGAATATTGCGTGGTTGCAAGCATAGGGCTGTTACATTGTGCAAAAAACTGAGTGCAGGTGCATAATAAAGTAGTGCGCTCTATTATTAATTGTATTCGAAATGTTTGCTAGAATAGCTGTCATCAAAACAATAGCAAAAAGAAAAAAAAAACTTTGCTTTTGATCGTAGTTATAGATTTTTACTTTTTTCAAATCTAATTTTAACCCTTCACTTCACAAGCGACTCGGATAATCTCAAGTTTTGGATCTCTGAGGTTCCTCTCAAGTTTTGGATTTCTGAGGTTCGGATTTTTGAGGTTTCCCTGCAGTTTGTTTTAGATAAAATGATCAATAGTAGAAAATGCATGAAATGCTTTAAAACAATTGATATTTAGAAAATAAGTAACTAGAAACTAACATTGTGGCTATTCGGACAGCTCATAGTTTATGCAGTTGATATTGATAACAAATAATAGGGGTGCACAACCTTTTTCAGTGAAGGGCCACATGCGTAGCAGGAGCTCCATTGGAGGGCCGCATGTCAGCCCATCATTTAGAGGGCTCGTGAAAAGTAATTATCCCCCCCCCCTCTCACAGGCTCTGAGAAAGTTTTTTTTTTTGTTTTTTAATTTTGAATATATTTTGCTATATTATTTGCATTGAGTACATATCCTTGCCCCATGGAAAATTAAAAAAAATGATGGTCCTGGCAGAGCATGCACCAGTACTTTGCTGATATTAATAATGTAAGAAAAGTTGTAATTGAAATATTGAATATTTTTACTAAGTGACTTGTTGGGGAAAAATACCAACTTTATTAAAACATGAAACCACAAAATATTTCATATACATGACTGCATGACTCACAGTGAAAAGTTGAACCTTTTTCAGTGAAGAAAGGTTTTAATTTTATGATGCTAAGCAGCCTTTCTCATTAAATTTGCTTAACCATCAGAAGCTTAAAATTTTGCATGTTTGGAAAAAGGTGTTACATGTCTGCAATATTTTTGCAACTTTGTGTTTAATAATGTTGAACTTTATCACTTATTAAAACTAAAGAAATCAAACATTTTATTCAGCAATACAAAATCAATATGTAATTTGAGCACAATAAGATCCAAAAAGGACTCTTGGTAAAACTGCCAACAGTTCCAAAGAAACTACTAGGCCACAGTGCAAACACAAAATTCTACCATTAGCTGGATATAATATGAATGTCAAACAAAATGATGACTTAACAAAAAAGGAATCATGATACAAAAATTTAAACATTATTTTTCTAAAAATTCAAGGAAATGCCATGAAATCAAAATTAGCAATTGGATGGCTGAGATTGAAACTTATCGACCAATTTTTATGTATGGGTTCATTGTTGATGGTTGAAATTCTCAACATGCTTGCATTTTTTCTTTTTTTGGTTAATCATGGAGGTAAAGATATTTAGAACTCCAAAAGTCACAACTATTAGAAAGTACAGTTGCATATATCAGAGGCCAGCAAGGTAACTAACTCCATCTCTTTTAAGAGCCTCATTAACAAGAGCACCAAATAATTTAATTTTTACGTGTTTTAGATCGAAAAATATCTATTCGCCACGCGGTGAGTGCAAAAATTAAAAAATGGTGGTTAAAAAAATGCTCACATTTGTTTCTAAAAATACATTTGTATTCTTGCTAAGTATGATTTGTCTGTGCATTACTCCAAAAATATGAAGACATATCGTAACCCGGAAGCCGATGCAAAAAGATTGCTGAAAAATTACATGTAAACTTTTAAAGCGCACTTTGCACGTAGCATCGAAAAAACACATGAAAATATGCCCAAATTGCTAAGCATTTAGCATACAAAAGTCAAATAAGTAGGATTTTGCCATTCAAGTTTGAAACATAGATCTTGAGCAATAAAATATTTAAAAAAATATGTAACATTTTTCAAAATGGGGCGTTTTTGTTTTCTTTTTTTCTTTTTGTCGTGGTTGTTACTATAACAATTATTAGGTTTGCTGAATCAATGCCAAGAAACTATAAGGGTATGTTGTCCACTGGTTCGTAATTAAAAATTGAAATTGTCAGATCTAATCTTTTTCTCTACAAAGTCCTAAAATCTTTCTTCAAATGAATTTTGGAGCGTTTTTATTCGGTGTGTGCAGTTTAAAATACCACCAGGAAAACCTTTTTGCTTTTTTTCCCCCAAGTTAAAAAAAAAAATATCTTTTTTTTTTTTTCAAAATTTTTTTTTCTTTTTTCAACACAAAAAATCAAATGCACTCGCGGGCCGCACATCGCTAAGCGGAAGGCTGCATTTGGCCCGCGGGCCGCAGGTTGTGCACCCTTACAATAACATTGAATCACTTTTCGGAGTTCATTATTTTCAAAAACAGTTAAATCTGGAACAATCAAAACTGTTTAAAGTGCTTCATTTGTACTTTGAAGTCTCCAAAATTTTAATACTTAGTTAAGACTGTTCTAGTTTTGTAAGAAACATCTCTAAAAAAAAAAAAAAAAAACCCAGATTCCTCTTTTTTACATGATTTTACATTAAAAATATTGCAGAAAACGAAACGGAAAAGAAGTAGTGTAATACTTATTTCCGTCCTTAAATAGTTCTTGCAGTATGTAGTAGAAATAAGATAAAAGCAATCAATAACAAAATAACTTCCAAAACACTGAATGAAACGTGTGATCACACAAAATTATTTCAAACAGTGGCAGTTTAGGATGTTGCAATTGCGAGGGAGCCTTTATGTCACATGACATAGATTGCTGCCAGTGACAATAAAACTGGTTCCTGAACATTAGTTTATGTAATTCTGTTCTCCCCTAAGGTATTCTCCCAAAAATACATTGCGGCGGGCCTCTAAACCTATTATCTTGTAACTGCTCTCAACCAATGTGTGCTACAGAAACGTGAGAACCATGTTTTTACATTGGCTCATTTTCTCATCCCCCTCCAGTTACATTTGATACAAATTTTAAAATTCAAGATTTATATTCAGTTCATCATTCATCAAGATTCATTATTTCAAATTTTCAAGCTTTTCAAGGCGCACTATAGCAATTTTTTATCGTGTATTTTTAATTTTTCAGAAACGAACAATGAATTTTTTTAGAAGTTGGGCGCCTCCAACAAAGCGGGGCCCCAAGCTGTGGCTTGTTCGGCTTGTACGTAAATCCAGCCCTGCATGTACTAAGCAGTAAGTTACCGCCACTAAGCCTGGGCTAAAGCAGAACTACATGAGATGCACCGCCAGCTCGGTTGTAGCATCCAGAAACTGCAGTTTCTTTCTTATTATAACTCATCAATCTGGAATTGGTAGTAACCTAGCTGCCTATTCCAAGCTGAAGAGTTTTAAGAAGAACGAAACTGCAGTCTCTGGATGATATAACCGAGCTGGCAGCGTATAATATGATGTGTGTACCTTAAAGAAATCAATTTGAGCACAGAACATTTTTCAAGATGTTTTGGCTTTTGACTGGTTGAAAAAATGGATTCCCATTTTAGTTCTATAAGGGTTTGAAGAGGACACGAGTGGACACAATTGGCCAAGACAAAAAAAAAAAAAAATATATTAATTTCCTGTCATTGAACTAATTCATTTCTGAAGCTACGAGTCGCGCATTGATTTTCAGTATGACCAGTTTTGTTTGAGTGATAAATTTTTGAATAATTAAAAGAACTGCTATGTCCCTTTAAACAAAGTTTTGGAAAAACCGAGCTACTTTCTGAATCGTACTTCTTGAAATCTTAGATTCCTGCTTTATTTTAATATTTATATAGTGCTTCAGTGGCAACAAGCAAACAACACTACAACTTCAACTTAATATTTTTAACTCGCATTGCATCTGGTTTACTTGTGTTGCCCGAGTTGTTCGTTCTAAAATTTATTAGTTGAAAGAAAAAGTTCTTTCCTGAGCTATATTGTATACTTTAAATTTGTTAGAAATTCCAAGTTATTATTCAAGAATATGGATAACACTTGGTATTGTTGTAAGAAAACTAAGCAGAGAGTTTATAAGGGTTCTAAAGCTACTGCTAGAAAACGCAAAGCAGAGGTAAGTAATCTTTCTCTCGTTAATAATTCTATGAATTCTTAGTTATTATCAGAAAATTCTACAAACAAAATATAATCACACTCTTTGCTAGTTTCAGCAGTAAATGCAAATCAAGATTCAAAAGTAATTTGCCGAAAACTTTCGATAATTATTCTGATCTTTACTCTGACTATATAATGATGAGTCCAACTTCTGTAACTGAATATTCTTTGGGAAGAATGAGGAAGTATTGATAACGTTTTTTCTAGTCACCAAGAACAATTTAGAGGTATTTTCCTCCGAAGTTTTTACGAATTGAATTTCTAAAAACACAACTTTAGGCTACATTTTGTGGTGTAAAGGGAAATGAGTAGGTTAACTCATCCATCCATCCACCCTGCTTGGGCTGTTTCTCCGGTCCCAGTAAAAATACTTTTAACACTTCCCGTCGAAAGTGGTATTTTGCAATGACACATTAGGTCGCCCTTTTTTCTACTTGATATCATTAAGATCATGATTTCTGAATGCTTTGATAAAGTTTTGATTTAATTTCAGTTTTCACTTTTAAAATTTTAATTATACTGCCGTGCTAAGCACAAAAGTCGTATCCGCAGTTTTTTTTTTTACAAAATTGGTTTATTGTCTCCAGGTGGTTCTTTGTAACTTTTTTATTTATGTGAATTCAATATTTTATGATCATTTGAGAACGGGAAATATTTGAAAAAATTCTGAAAAAAGTACCTACTGAATCAAATACATGGTGGCGCAAAACTTCAAGCAACAGTATCTCAGTATGATATCGCCTGCAGATGCCACTTTTGCACTTAGAACGGCAGTATAGCTAAACCACGAAGAGATGGCGATGGACTGGAAGCGTATATGAATCACTTCATTTTGTTATAGGTAGGGATGCACCGATTAATCGGCAATACCGATTAATCAGCCATAATCGGCCACTGTGAGATTA
Source organism: Uloborus plumipes (assembly GCA_038373865.1). NCBI lineage: Eukaryota > Metazoa > Arthropoda > Arachnida > Araneae > Uloboridae > Uloborus > Uloborus plumipes. The sequence continues at coordinate 45,267 of JAXGGA010003346.1, read as the reverse complement.
TTAATAATCGGCAAAATCGGGCCGATTAATCGGCCTAAAAATATTTTTCAGATATTATTCTTTAAAGTATTCTTCCACTAGGAAACTATGATGAATAATTTTATTAACAGTAATAATAATCCTCACAGTTGATATAAAGTTTTTTTTAAATTAATTCTCCTACTTTGAATAAATATTATACATAGACAATGATGCAACATTTTTCATGTAGCGATAGTTTTCTAACCTCTAAATGTCAAAGAATGAAAGTATTGAATTAAATTGCTACTAATTACTAAAATGTATGAATTAAAAGTACTCCTAAATTGGAGTGTTCACCACACACTCCCCCTCCCCTCCTTTTTTTATAAGTTTTTATTTCCAATTAACATAACTAACAATGTGTTAATAATAATATTGACACTAATATGAAAATTGGTTCTAAGAAATTTGTTAAAATATTGAAATTATTTTGTGAAAACTAGGAAAATGGAAAAAAAATCTTCTCCCAGAAATAAATAACTTACTATTTCTAAACTTGGAATTGTATAAGAGATAAAAAACCGTGACGGTAAAATTGGTAGTAGAAAAACAATTGTCCTTGTCATTAATCGGCTCAGCCGATTAATCGGCCGATTATTAACAGCCGATTTATCGGTAATCGGCCAATTTGCTTATCGGTGCATCCCTAGTTATAGGCAGGGTAAACATGAATGCGCAGGGCTTAGTATAGCCTATAAAGGCTCTTGCGCCAGTAAACCCAAAATAACCAATCAAGAATGCGCAGCTTTCACTGCTCGACGATCTCGCTCACCCTATCTCAGTGGTTTTTAACCCTTTCAACCCAAAAAAGTGTGTAGTATGTGAGCAATCCCCTCCCCCACACACAGAAGAAAGCGAATTAGCTATTGCATTTCCCTCCCCCCTAAAGTGGCCAATTTCTTTTTAACTACAAAATAAAAAAAAAGTCATTAATTTTAGCCATTCAGACAGAGAAAACACCTCTTCGTTTTGAGTATTGTATTATTAAACCAAGAAATAGTCAACGAGACAGTTGGTATTGTTGAGTTCAATTGTCAATTTGTTCTGAAGTTGTCAGCCAATACACATCATAAGTAGAGTTCTATGTTTATATTTTATTTTAATTTCCTGTAAATCACTAACGATTACTGACTAAACAATTAGTTTTATGCGCATGTTTTATGATAATTTTGTTTCGTGATAGAACAATAACTTTATCCTTTGCACCTTGGCACCCTTATAATATATGCATCTTGGTTTGTCGGCATTTATGGGTATAAATGTTTATTTGAGCCAACTGAGTTTTAATTTCATTTTGAATTAATGCTTGAATTTAAATGAAAATATCAACAGTTTCTTGACAATTTGTTCTTATTTACGTTGTTCTTCATTTTTGCATACATTTTCTTAGAATTTAACAAAAACTGAAGAAAGAAATTAGAGGAGAGAGAGAGAGAAATCTCTAAAGAAAAATGAATTTAGGGACTGAAGGAAACTTCTTTAAATGATCAGTGTTTCCCGAAGATTTTCACCTGAAGTAACAAAAGTTCAAATCTTGTTAAAAGGCTTATTACAAAGTAAAGATACAAAGAACCGATTTTAATAAGGCCTCCAGACAATAAAAAAGATTATGAGCGCTACAACAGAAGTATTAGTCAATGCCATGTTGTAGCATCTATCGTATGTAGCAGAATTATCTCGATATAAATTCAACCCGCTTGCACAGGATAATAACCGATGATGCTTTAGAGTTTCCTTTCGCTAAATCTTTATTTATAAAAACGTTTTATTTATTATTTTTTTTAGTGTGTGGGTGTGAGTTCTAGTGGCGTACATAGCATTCCTGCAGCCCCCACGGCGTGGGAGGGGTGGGGGCTCGAGATTTGAAGGCGCGCAATCCAGAAAAATAGCACTATGAGATACACGGAAATGTTTTTTTTAAATAGTTTAATAGAAGGGGGGGGGGGTGTAGTTGCAAATTTTGTGGGAGGATGGCGCACCTTAGTCTTTGTACGCTCCTGGTGTGTTCCTTGTAAAATCCAGTTTACTTCGGATCATGGTCAAGTTTGGCTCAGAAGACCTTTAATTCTCAGACATTAACATAAGAGTAAAGGGGGGGGGGGGGTGTTGATCCTCATTGAAGGGAAAAACCACATAACTTCAAAATCTGTTAAACGGAATCTTTAACCCCTTCAGTCGGAATTATGAAATAGTTAACCAAAAATGTTTTTATTTGGTACACAAAGTACTATGGCTAAGAGCATCTCACAAACAAAATTTCAAACTTGTGAGTAAAAAATTAAAAGAGTTATGACGTGTCCAATTTTCCAGATACATATTTTGAAATTAATATTTCAGCAAAAAATATATAAAACATCACTCAAACTTTGTCGTAAAATATTCTCCAAACAATAACAAAAAATAATATAAGCATTTGAAATGATAAATAAAAGATCATACGATTTTAAAAAATTCAGAAAAAAAGCAACTTTTTTCGGCGAGAGTGCATGGTTGGAAAAACAACCCAATCCCAGTTTCTCAATCCATTTTTGGGAATGTTGCCAATCCCAAAAGCAGAAATTTTTGCTCAGATAATAACAAGCAGATTGCAAATTGTCAACTACAAAAAAAATCAAGTAATTAAGTCAATTATTAAATGATTAGCAGCTGTTCAAAGTTGATGTCCGGTATACCGGACACCAAGTCTGAAGGGGTTAAGCCTACTAATAACATTGACTGAATTTTCGGAATTTTAAAAATCAGAAGAGCCTTAGGTTAAGAACTTTGAGCTATAAGATGACTTTTTTCTACACGTTAATGGGAAATTTTGCGTTTTTTATTTTAAATTTAACTCTGATTGTTGAACAATAAACATGCATCACTTGACGCAATTTTTATGCGCGAGCGAGCATTTTTATGGCATGCGCGAGCTAGGCCGTGCAACGCCGTGCAACACAGCTAGTAAGAGAATGACAAAAAAATTGCAATGAAATACAAAAATTATTAAACTTAAAATAATCAAAACTGATCTTTCAATCGAAATGATTAGCATTACGTTGAATTAAACTGCCCTCTTGAGAAAGATCCCATTAGCTTTGGAGAGTGTTATAAACTTCTGCGAGGCTTTGATTTGCGCAAGTCCGTCGTAATGACGAATATTTAATTCTCAGGAAATATTTTTTTGTAATTATTTGCGAACTTTTGGGTTCATGAAATCACCAATATCTGTATTTTTGCGAAAATAAGAGCTTTTGCAGTACTAAATGCTTTCTTTGTGATTTTTATTTGAAAACTAGCTGCTTGGTCCGGCATTGCGAGGGCTACCGCTGAATAAAAAAACGCAAAACTCGAATACTTTATAAGACTGGGCGTCTTGCTAATTTTTTACAAAGGTTCTTTTTTTTTTGCGTTTCCCTGTGTAATTTTTTTACTATATATTTATCAACAGATCATTAAATATCAACAGATATTAATTACATATCATAGCTTGATGTAATTAAAATAGTTTTTTTTTATAGATTGTTGTCTTATTAGCGCGGGTGAAACCGCGGGGTACAGCGATGCCCTAATAAAGTTTTGAAATAACAACTCATATCCATTATAATGCAGAGGATTTCTCATTTTTTGTTCAAGTTTGTTATTTTTTTGTTCAGAGGTAACCCGTGCATCGCCGGGCCAGGTAGCTAGTTAAAACTAATCGACAGAAAAATTACGAATCTATTGGTACCTATGCAATACACTGCCAACTCGGCTATTTCGGTCCATGGACAGCTGTTTCGAGCTTATTATGCTCTCATCAGCATGGAATACGAAAGTAGTCGAGTTGGAGGCTAAAATTCTCTCATAAAGCAAAGAGAGCCAAGGGAAAAAAAAAACTGGTAGCTAATGTGAAATTTGAATACCAGCGAGCGACCGCACTTGGTACGGTACAAGTCGTATATTTTTAAGGCAGAGCTCAAGGTATAAAGCAATGAGTAACCGCTTCTAAGCAAGGGCTAAGGCAGAAACATGCAATACACCGCCAACTCGGCTATTTCGATCCATGGACAGCTGTTTCAAGCTTATTATGCTCTCATCAGCATGGAATACGAAAGACAAAACTCTTTTTTGGTACCAATAAATTGCGTTAGGTGAAGCCCTAATATATGATTACGTTTCGATCGAAAGTTTTCATTTCAGTTGCATTGAATTATAGGTAAGAAATGTTCAATCTTAACTTTTCCGTTTCTACCAAATGAAGTGTCATGTCGGCCGCAGAAATTAAGACACAAAATAAATTAACTTTTTAATCTATTTTTGCATAGTTTAAAAGAAACCTACTGCCATGGACAAAAAAATTCGTTTTTATTTTCGAATCTTTAATAAGGGATGTTCAGCTATCACTTTACGGGAAATTTGTCATGTCGGCAGCGTCAAAGTAGAAGATATTTGTTACGTAACTGATGCGTGCGTTACCGATGTTTTTTTCGCAATTCCGTCTTCGTATATTGAATTTGTTTAGTTGAGTTTTAAAGTACAAACATAATTTCAATTGCATCGTTTTTCCAGCCAAATTTTCCCATTGTTGAAAGCAGTTTATTTTTTCTTCAAAAACACTAATTTTTCCGCAAAGTTTGAGTTTTGAAACAAAATTATTGCCATTCTTCACCCTCTTTTCTTTTACATCAATATTCAGACCTTCGTAACTACTGCAACCAAAAGTATTTTTGTTTGAAAATGGAAAACTTATTAATAATTTTGTGCAAACCTCATTTCCCCTCCAAACTCTGACTATCTTGAAATTATTTCGTTTTTTAAAATTGTTTTAAGACTTTTATTTTATTTTGATTTTTTAACTATTAACCTACTTATCTGTTTGAAAATAACTTTGTCGCACTTATGACTTTAACTAACTTTTAATTAATCTCTTATTTTATTGTTTATGAAACAAAAAAGTGTTCAACCTGTGCAAATAGTAATATATTCTAAGTAATAATTATTTTCTTTTTAAACATAAAAGGCAGTGAATTTGTTTACTTTTGTACACTAAGTGTGAAATCTGTAATATTTGTCAGATCGGTAGAATTTTCATCATATCGGTGACGCTCAAAGACAACCCCCCAAAATGAGAGTAAATATTCCCCTTGACCATGCCCCTATTTTTTAAAAGAAATTTTGTTACCAATGCGTATTTAAAATAACCTATTAATTTTATTTTCTGAGTACCTTTAAAATATTGAAAATTTCCATGGTCAAATTTGCACTTTTCCAGATATTCACCTATAAGTAGATGGCTTTTCAACTAATTTATATTTCAAAAAATTACAAGTTGCTCGCTATAAAAATACTACGTACGTGGTCTGCTAACGAGTTTCATGTTTGATTCAGTTAAAGCTTCATTCAAGACTCTCATTATCATTATTACTGTTTCATATCACAACCACGTTTTATAATAATGGATTTCATCTTTAATCATTTAGGACAAATCGATTTAAATTTGAACAAAAATTTGAAGATTTGTCTCAATTTTTTCAGAATTCCTTTATCAAACCCTATGTAAATTAAAACTAATGAAACCTGAAAAAATACAACTCTATAGGTACCTACTTCGACTTTTAGGTCATTGGCGTACCGGAGAAAGCATCGATAGACAGAAAGATAATCAGTTTTTAATATAAGTAGATGATACAAGCAATTTTCAAAAATTGATATTCATTGTGTAATATTTGTTGTAAATCAAAAATTGTTTTTGTTATAAAAGGACGAAATTCATGTTATCTTTTTAAATATTGAGACTTTTCAGTATTCGGTGTGATATTTTTTTATTTATTTAAGTCTTATTTTATTTTAAATGCTTTGCGCAACTGAACGAGTGCATGCGGGGAAGAGTGGATGGAGCAATTGAAATACAGTCAAACTTGTAAAAATCGAAAAACAACGTCTAAAACCACAAATGGGTCGAATTAAAATTGGCAAACATGTTTCGAAGGCACAAAGCCTCCTTCTTCAGTGTCAAGCAAGAAATGGAAAGAACCAAAGTATTGGGAGAGTTTAAATAGGAAAGGAGCAAAAGCTAGGCCAATCAGATGTCAGTTTTCTCTGACACCTGAATTGGAAACATGTTTGCCAATTTTAATTCGACCCATTTGTGCTTTTAGACGTTGTTTTTCGATTTTTACATTTTCGCACAAAGTGAACTGTTTTTAACAGTCAAACTTGTCTATCTCGAATTTCACTGGACAGAAGAAATATTCGAGATACGGAGGTTTCGTGATACAGAGGTTGTGGTAAAATTTGCAAAAATAAGCAATTGGAACGAAGTCAAATACTTAATAGATTTTTGCAAGAAAAGCAGTCGAAAACTTTGTACAATTAATGAAGTTAAAAAAGCAAGACAACGTGTCCAATAGTCCAAATACAATGTTTAAAAAGATTTAGAAAACTCTAGCAAATAGCTATTTCGGGGCTATTATAAATGAAGCCCCATCATCAGTGCAAAAAGATGATGGTTCTCTGACCACAGTCATGTTTTCTAACTCTTTTTAAACATTTTATTTGTACTTTTGGACACGTTGTCTTGCATTTTTAACTTCATTTAATAGATTGTTTTGCACTGATATTGTTGAATATTTTACTGTACGACATGCTGTGAGTCCACGTTTTACTAATTGTGATGACTATATCGGTAGCAAGTTAATGCATACCTTTAAGTACGAACATAGTCTTTGAATGATTGTGCAATAGATGATTTTTGTCTCCAAGTCATACCAATGAAAAAGGAGGCTATAGATGAAATTTAAAAATGAAAGTCGTGAAAATTCGAGATATAGAAGTTTTCGGAAAAATCATTCGAGATAAACATGAGAAAAAACATTCAATGTATGCTGTAAAAGCAGGGAAATTGAAAAATTACGACATAGAGAGGTTTTCGAGATAAGCAGGTTCGAGATGAACAGGTTCGACTGTAGCTTATTTGTTTTTTATTCAATCAATTAAGTCACTTACATATCCCTTTATTTATTAATTAACTTTCCTCCAGTTAACTCTTATTTATTGATTCATTTACTTACAGTGAACTCTCACTTATGCGCCTGCCTTAGGGACCAACAGAAAAAGGCGCATAAGTTTTTTTTTTTTTTTAAATTACGCCCGCCATTGTTCTTTCAAACATAAGACGTCTTGCAGTCCAGTATAAAAATGAAGTGGCCTTAGAAGATGTGAGGGCCTGAAAGTTGTCATTGGAATAAAAGTCAAAAAGAGAGGGACAACTAAAAAGATGCTTCCCTGTCATTGGAGAGGTGTTGCAAAGCACGCAATCGGGTGAACTGGTCAGGTTGATTTTGTGCAAATGGGCCTGCAAGTAGTCATGACCAGTGAGAGTCCTAAAACAGGCCACTCCTTCGGCCCTGGGAAGGAGGGAGAGAAAAGAGCGCTGCTCCTTATCCAGAAGGCAAGACCAGGATTTTCCTTTAGCCATGTTCTTGAGAGAGAAAATTGAACCATGCCTGATCTTGCCGGCAATAATTCGCTTTGCGTTTCTAAGAGGAACCGGATGTGGAGGCGCATAAGTGAGAGAGACGTATAAGTGAACAAGCCTATTTAAAGGACTATAACTCAACATAGGTTCTAATGAGCGAGTGAATAAGGATGTTTCTATAGAAAAGGGATAAATTACTATAGTTTGGCAATTACTGTAACGTAACTATAATGATAAAGAGAAAACAAAAGTTGTAGCATACCTAATTACAATCTGTTCCCTTTAAAACGATGCATAATAGATAATTATCTCCGAACTCTAGTTCATGCGGAAAAAATGCCTTCCGTGAACAATAAAGGCAAAAGATAAAGAGGAAAGTAAAGAAAAATGCTTATTTTTAAAGAAAATAAATAAATTTTCATACATTTTAGGGAAAATTCGGCGCATAAGTGAAATATTTATCTTTAGAGCGACGCATAGAAGAACGATACTATTATTATTTTGCTATGGAATGTGCTGCGATCATTTAAAATCGTCGTGTAAGTGAAAAAGGCGCATAAATGAGGCGGCGTATAAGTGAGAGTTCACTGTATTTTCTTTTCCATTCATTTTTTCACTTTATTTATTCATTTGTTTCATTATCTATTCATTTATTCTTTTATTTACTCTATCATTTAAACAAAAATATTTTTATTAGTCAAATAGAAAGTATTTCATTAGAAAAGTATTTTATTTTTCACTTTGCTCTATAAAAAAAAAATTGAATCCCTCCTCCCCTTTTTTTAGTTTACGTTACTTGTTCCTTCTTTACGTTACTGCAGTTTTCAATAAATTTTTAACTCGTTAATTTTGAAAATGGTAAATTATTTTAACTATTTAACTTTGCGCCAAACCCATATTTTTAGAAATAGGGTTTATAAGCAAACACGCATCAACAATAGCAGTTTAAAAAAAAAGTTTTTAAATCTAATTTCCAAGTTTGTAAGCATCTAGGCTTGCAATAAAACATTTTGCGAAATCTATGTAAAACGAATTGAGCTATCATATTTTTTTTTCTTTCGTTTTGAAAATAGAAGAAAAAATATTTTTTTTATTAGCAAAAAAGCTAACTTGATTTTCAAAAATTATGCCAAAATAAAATTATGTTCCTTTATTTTTCATTAAAAAAGTTTACTAATTTCGTAAAAATAATGGAAATTTTGTGATCAATTTTTAAATGCTAAAATAATAGAACATAATGTTACTTTAACTTTTTTGTGATATTTTATGTCCATTAGCTGTAGTTACTGTAAATATCTTTTTAAAAACATCTGTGTCGGTTATGAGGTACTCCAGAGCTGTCTACGAGATTTGAAACGGAATAGCATTATTTATGTCTATAAGAGTTTGAATTGGAGATTTTGAAATTTTAGGAGTCGAATTTCAAAGCCGACAAATTCCGGCTTTGAAAGCCGAATTTTCACCATTCATCCTGAATCGCCCAATCTCCGACTTAGCAATCCTGATTCACTCTGATCCACGAATTTCTCAGAAATATTTCTCTTTCATGTAATTTCAAATGGGAACAACGGCATGTATGCTGTGTGCTATGAACACGAGTCTGTTGGGTTTTGTTGTAACACATTTTATTCGCCTTTTCAACTAGCTGTAATACGAAACGGGTCTTGTTTCAAACATTTGAAATTAGTGTTTTATTTGTGCATTTTAATATGCAGCGTATTAACCCATTTATGCCCAGTTGCCTAAAAACGAGACGCTTGTTAGTTGCTGCATACAAAACCCTGTGATGGGTATATCATTTTACTAAAGCTGTTTTTCACAAGTTAAATAGTCCTTCTTCTTGAGAATACCAGTTAGAGCCACTATTTGGATATCAGAGTTTATTTATTGACAGCTATTTTCAGACAAATTAATCAAGCAACGATCCTGCATGGGTAGCCACAAAAAGTAAGTTTTTTTTTGCGAACTTATTTTTCATAAAATTAAACTATTTTAAAATGATTTGCTCAAAATTGATCACAGATGCCTTCTGTAATGCTATTTTGCAAAAGGAAAGTCAAGTAAGATCGTATTTTGTTCACATATCTGCAAAATAACCCAAAAACAGGACGTTAAATAACTTAATAAATATGGCAAAGGCGAACTATATTAAGCCTAAAATGTATGTAAACCATTCCAAGTAAGAGTTTTAAGCAGATAAAAATTGAGAAAAGTTGTTAGAAAAAACTTGGACATAAATAGGTTAAGGTTCAAATATTTTGAAATAACTAAGTTTTCATTTATAGACGTAGAGCGCTTTCTTTTTCTTTCAGCTCTATTAAACTCCTTTCCTCTCACTCCCGTCAAAATCAGAGTGAGCTTTCGCCTCCTATTTCACAAAATCAGACTGAGCTTTCGCCTCCTATTTCTCGAGCAAGGAAGGATAAAAGGGAGGGCGATCGTCCCTCCCTTGAGAGACCTTTCACCGGCAGTGTTTCGAAACTCAAGTCTTAAAAACAGATATGTATTTCTTCTTTGATGTTAAAGGAAGCGATGAGGTTTTAGACACTTTCCTTTTGTAATTGTTGTAATTGTTGACAAAAGGGTCGTTACATGTCAAGTGATCCAACGTTTTTTACCTTACATTTTTGTATTTCTTTCAAATTTGGCCCATCAATTGTACCCCTTGAGGTAATCAAAAGTCTCAATTTTTAGATTTTTATCTCTATTATTTTTTCATTTATGAGACTTTGAACTTTGGAAAAACCCTCGTTTTTCCATGGATAAGGGAACATAAAAGGGACCATAACTCGGCACCAAATATAGATAGAACGATTTGGTAAATAGCATTTTAAAGTACCGTAAAATGGGGTGTATAGGAACAGCGGGGTCAATCGGAACAAAACTTCCCGACCGTACGAAGAAATTCTTCATAAATATACTATTGGGTATTTTTCGCCGTGAATTTTTTTTAGAAAGGTAAGATCATAGGAAGTAGGAAAAAATTACTTTTGTCAATCTGGCAACGCTACTGGCTTCTAAGGAGGGCTGCACGTGGAATGCTAGAAAACACCACATTTTCATAGACTGCAAAACTTCATATGCACGAACAAACCTTCTTATATTTAAAAACTAAGAGTGGCATGTTTCAATTATACATGTATCTGAACAACAGAATACCACATTAGAATTTACATTTTTTATAAATTGTGTCATAAAAATGAAGAATTCTGAAAAATGCCATAGGAAAAAAATTTGCGGGGTGAATCGGAACACTTAGTTCTGTTGTTCCAATTCAAACTTATTTGAAGGAAACTGTTTGAAAAATCAAGATTCTAACCACAATTCTTCTAATCAAGACAAGGACAAGGATTTATTACTGTTTATCCCTTCTCGTGAGCAACTAGATCTTAGAATGACAAAAAGTTGCAGATTTCAAAAGATTTTTTCTCCAGGAGACTTCTTTTTACTTAAAATACGAGGGGAAAGTCACATAGACTTTATGTAGTTAAAGTCCAGCACACAGACAGTGATGAATAAGCGAAAAAATCTTTCAGGACAATCCCAGAAACCCAGAGATGTTAAGAAACTAAAGAAAAGGCAGAGTTCATCAAAGGAGATGTTATGAAAAAACTTAAGCCAAGCCACAATTGCTAGTTTTAAGGACAAGTACATGTTTGTGGACGACTTGAGGGACTTCCATTCATGTTAAATCTTTGTATTTCAATTCAAAAGCATTTCTTAACAATTACTTGTTAATTTTTCATATGTTCAAGATTTATATCTGAATTTTGACACATTATTCAAGCGTATTACTGGCGTATTTGAATATTATCCATTTAATTTGACACGGATTTATCTATTCTTATTCTCCCCCATCAATATTTACTCATGTTTGTGTGCATCCTATTACAGGTTAACGTTGAACAAATGTAAAAATTTTATCAATGTGTTTTTCGATTGCCCCTATCAGGGGGTGATTCAGGAACACCATAATTTCTATATATTTCATAAAAATGTTCAAACAATGCTTTGTCTGTCTGCTTGAATATCAAACGTAAGCAGGACTGAAGATTTTACCAAAATAATTCAATAATAAAAAATCTCTTAACTGCTTTTTTTACAATCAAGGCTGAAAAGCGTCCGATTACCCCTTTTTACGGTACGTAGTTGCCGTTAATCTGAATATGCAAACATGACTATTTATGACAATCCAAAAATTCACTTATTTTAAAAAACTCAAGAAATCATTATAAGGACGTGGGGTTGAAAATCTTCATTGCTCAAAAATGGCTAGGGGATTATGGAAGTATCTTTGTCAAATCTTCTCGAACGTCTTGGGGTTTGCGGGGTACAAAATTTTTAGATTGGGATCTCAATGGGATCATTTTTTTTGAATTTTTGAATAAAACTGTATAGGGAAAAAACATGATCTATTTAAGATTTCTATTGATTTCAAACTAAGTTATCTTGCTTGTGGTGGTCTAAAATGTAGCTAAAAAGTTATTTTCGCATGTGGTGGTCTAAAAAGTAGTAACAAACATGAATATGTTTAAAGTAAGCTGGCATGAGCTTATAGGATTTGTCAGGTTCCACCCCCTCACCCCTTCTTCCCCGCACAACCACTCTTTTCTAATTCAAAACTGTTCAAAATTTAAAAAAAAAACTCTTTGATACAAAATGAATAGTAAACTTATACACTGCGATACAAAAGTTTAGACAAAATGCAAATATGTGAATAAAAAGAAAACTATTCAACGAAATGCTTTCAAATTTCTACTGCAGGTACACAATATGGTCCCAAATACGTGTCTGGAGTTCTTATAACTATAACTGGAATCAAATTTTGGATATTACAAAAGATATTTTTTTACATTGTTGCAAAAGTTTAGACAATAGTCAGATTTTATGCAAATATCCCTTGAAATGTGATTGGTGGAGGAAATGCGGGACTGTATTATTCATTTATAAAGTGCAGAGATTGCTGAATAAATAATCAAAATCTCAAAAGCTCTTTAGTTCTCGTGTAAAGAAGATAAGAAAGTTTGGAAGCCGAAATTTGAAAATGAACCTACTTTATTAATTTTTTGTCTTTTAAATTGGCTCTAGTATGGTAGTACATTGTTTTTTACTTTGTGGAGAGCAAATTCAGACATGCGTAACGATCAAAAAGTCCAAGAAAAATTTTATTTCTTAAGGATGAAGGAATTGAAAAAACGGCTCAAACTGACGATTCGCCCCTTAATCCTACAAAACTTCAACTTGGGTCAAAAACAGCACTTGATAGCATAAGTAGATGAACAACTGAATGGGAATGCATAAAAAAAACAAAGAATTGTGCTTGAGCCTTTTCGGACAGAAGGTCCCAAATAAGACATAGTTTATTGGTAAAAGCAGCACAGCATATGATCATTGGATGTTTCTCAAGTCCCGCGAAAAGAATTATAATCCATCTAGGCCATCCCAATTTTAATAATTTTTATCAAAGAAAGCACCATTCATTTTTTAGTCACGATGATACATATGCTGCTTTTCACATTAAAATCTGGCTTATTTGAGACACTCTGTCCGAAAAAGCTCAGGCACAATTCTTTGTTTTTTTTTATGCATTCCGATTCAATTGTTCATCTACTTGTGCTGTCACGTGCTGTTTTTGACCCAAGCTAAAATTTTGTAGGATTAAGGCGCGAATCGTCAGTCTGAGCCGCTTTTTCGATTCCTTCATCCTTAAGAAATATAATTTTTCTTGGACTTTTTGATCGATACGCATGTCTGAATTTGCTCTCCACAAAGTAAAAAACAATATACTACCATACTAAAGCCGATTTAAAAGGCAAAAAATTAATAAAGTAGGTTCATTTTCAAATTTTGTCTTCCAAACTTTCTCATCTTCTTTACACGAGAACTAAAGAACTTTTGAGATCTTGATTATTTATTCAGCAATCTCTGCACTTTATAAATGAATAATACAGTCCCGCATTTCCTCCACCAATCACATTTCAAAGGATATTTGCATAAAATCTGACTATTGTCTAAACTTTTGCAACAATGTAAAAAAATGTCTTTTGTAATGTCCAAAATTTGATTCCAGTTATAGTTATAAGAACTCCAGACACGTGTTTGGGACCATATTGTGTACCTGCAGTAGAAATTTGAAAACATTTCGTTGAATAGTTTTCTTTTTATTCACATATTTGCATTATGTCTAAACTTTTGAATCGCAGTGTATAAAGTTGGTAAATGGGCTTCCTTATAACTAAACGAAGTATCCCCCCCTCCACCCAAATATACCATTAACGCTGTACTATTATGACATTTAACCCGGGGATTGAATTGTATATTATTTTTACTCTAGGTAAGTGAGCTAGGATTAACTTGTAAATTGGTCAGCTCCCCCTCCCTTTCTTCCCGACCCACAATTTTTTCCCCCAAACTGTTTCAAATGCTAAAAAAAAAAACCTTTTTGATACAAAATAAATAGTAAACTTATTTAAAGTTGGTAAATGGGTTTCCTAAAAACAAAGCAAAGTAAAACGTTAGATGTTGTTTACATAGATTTTCAAAAAGCTTTCGATAAGGTACCGCATGTAGCACTACTCAGCAAATTAGCTGGTATAGGGGTAGGAGGTAAAATTCTAGTTTGGGTTAGGAATTGGCTGACAGGAAGGAAACAAAGAGTAGTTGTTAGGGGTAACTATTCTAAATGGAGTGAGGTTTTAAGTGGGGTTCCCCAAGGATCAGTTTTAGGTCCCCTTTTGTTTTTTATTTTTATGAATGACATTCATGAAAATGTTTCTGGAAACATGAATTGTTTTGCCGATGATGTCAAACTTATGGGGGTTGTAGAAAATGACGAGCAAATAAATCAGCTGCAACAGGATTTGGATCATATTACTAAATGGGCAGACAAGTGGGGTATGGCAGTTAATGTTGGGAAATGTCAAGTGCTGCATTTCGGTCATGGAAATAAGCATACAAGCTATTATTTACAGGGTTCAGTCATTAGTAGGGCAGATAATGTTATGGATCTAGGTGTCTTAATAAATCAGGATTTCAAGTCCAGTCAACAGTGCAGCATAGCTAGTAACAAAGCCAATAGGATGCTTGGGTTTATTAAAAGATCTATTTCAAACAAATCTAAGAAGGTTCTTCTGCCTCTATATAGAAGTTTGGTAAGACCTCATTTGGAGTATGCTGTTCAGTTTTGGTCTCCTTATCTGAAGAAAGACATTAATTTATTGGAAAGGGTACAAAGAAGGGCTACAAGGTTAGTAAATGGATTTTCTAATTTAGACTATGATTCCAGACTTAGAATGCTTAATATGTATAGTCTTGAGCAAAGGAGAACCAGAGGGGACATGATTCAGTTATTTAAATTTATTAAAATGAATGATGTTGCAGGGTTGGAGTTTTGCAAGGAAAGCAGGACAAGGGGTCATTGTTTTAAGCTGTTTAAACCTCAGGCGAACCTGGAAATTCGAAAAAATTACTATTTTAGCAGGGTAGTGGGAACTTTGAACAGCTTACCGGAAGAGGCGGTAAAGAGCAATGGAGTAGATGGCTTTAAGAGGGCCATTGATCTTCATTGGGGTCTTTAATTTGACTAGGACCAGCCAAGTTGGGCCCTGAGCCTGCTGCTGGTCGCTACATTTGTATTTGTATTTGTATAAAACCCTTCTCCCACCCAAATATACCATCAACGCTATACTAATATGACGTCTCAACTGGGGATTGATTTGAGGATTATTTTCCTCCTAGGTATATATTGTTTTTCAGACGAAGTGTTTCTTTTTTCAATCCGACCTTCACAAAGAGTACTTCCATTCAACATCTGAATTTAAACTTATGATTCATTTCATCCCCTCCTCCAGCACAAATCTTCAATTTTGGAGGAAGAAAAGAAACGGTTCGCCCCAAGATCATAGCAAACAGTAAAATAGTACTGCTTCCCCTTGTTCTCATAATGTTTTCCCATTATTTTCTCACAAAACTGAAAAGAAATCAAAGTATCTTTTTATAGGCCAGTCCCCATCACTGCCTTTCCTTTCTTTTATTGGACAAAGCTCATGTGCTAATAGGAAAGAGTAACAAACAGAACAATTTGAAACACTACCAGACAACAGTAGAGACTGAGGCTTTGAAATGGGGTTAGGCGGGATGATAAAAAATAAAAGTTTGGAGCGGGAAGGTTGGAAAAAGGGCGAAGCAATCTGTACAGAAGTTAAACAACATGAGAGGTTATGATCAAAAAAGTGTTTGTTTAATATATGTATATAGATATATCTTGCTGCATTACTTTCCTTTACAATAAAATGAAAAAGAACACAAACAATTAAAAAAATTAAATAACAGCTGCACACTAGATAACGTGGGAAGATATTTATGGGGACACAGACATATGGTCTGATATTTTGATTTATTTTCAGTTTTGTGCGAAAAGAGTAGAAAAAACGATGAGAACAAGGACAAACAGTGCTATTTTGCTGTTAGCTATGATCTTGGGGCGACCCAATGATTTACTCCCTTCAAAATTGAAGATTGGTGCTGGGGTAGGAGATGAAATGAATCATAAAGTTAAATTACAGATTTTGAATGGAAGTACAATTTGAAGTTCGGATCGAAAAAGAAACACTTCGTCTGAAAAACAATAAAAACCTAGGGTGAAAGTAATTTTCAATTCAATCCCCAGGTTAAACGCCATATTAGTATAGTGTGAATGGTATATTTGGGTGGGGAGGGGGATACTTCGTTTAGTTATAAGGGAACCCATTTACCAACTTTTAATAAGTTTACTATTCATTTTGTATCAGAGTTTTTTTTAACATTTTGAACAGTTTTGAATTAAAAAAGAGTGGTTGAGCGGGGGAGGAAGGGGTGAGGGGGTGAACCTGAAAAATCTATAAGCTCATGCCAGCTTACTTTAAACATATTCATGTTTGTTTACTACTTTTTAGACCATCAGAAGCAAGATAACTTAGTATTTAAATAAATAGAATCTAAAAAATATCATTTTTTCCTACACAGTTTTATTCAAAAATTCAAACAAATATGATCCCATTGAGATCCCAATCTAAAAATTTGTACAAACATAGATAAAATACACAAAAAATTTTGAGATTTTTTACGTACTTTAAAATGCCATTTACCAAATCGTTCTATCTATATTTGGTGCCGAGTTATGGTCAGTTTTATCTTCCCTTATCCATGGAAAAACGAGGGTTTTCCCGAAGTTCAAAGTCTCATAAATGAAAAAATAATAGAGATAAAAATCTAAAAATTGAGACTTTTAATTACCTCAAGGGGTACAATTGATGAGCCAAAAAAGAAAAAAATACAAAAATGTAAGGTAAAAATTTTCTCAGATTTTGGATCACTTGACATGGAATGACCCAAAACGAAACTTTTGACGACTTTCAATGCTGTTAGGGTTTGTCCCCCCGGGTTTATTATGAAGTTGAGGTTGTAAAAACTCAATTTTATAATGCCTTTAGTAACGGAAAAGGAGAGGAATACATCTGGATACCTCCTGTCTCAGATTTTTTGGCTAAATGGAAAACTAATGTTGTGGCTCCCCCTCAATTGTGTGTGAATTAAGGGGGGTAAGTAAAAAAAATCAATCACCCCCTTCTTGAAAAAAAGCTGGATTCGCCTTTGTTCTCGAGCCAGTGATATTCCCGTGCTACAGTGTACTAAGTTCAAGCTAAAAAAAATAAATAATCAAAAACAAATATATATTAGGGTGAGTCGAAAAAATCGATTTTTTTATTTCGAAATCGCATTACCTCTCAAAAGTTGTGGTTTAGTATCCACAACTTGGGAAAAATAAGAAAAAAATTCTAAGTTGACGTCTTCGGTTCGCGCATAAGGCTCAAAGTTGGAAAAAATATGTTAAAAATGGAAATTTTCAAAAGGAAAAAATAAAAAAAAAATTGTAACTTTTTGTAACTTTACAAATTGTAACTTTACAACTGCCATAAGCTGTAAATATTTTGTGTATTTTTAATCTTAAAAAATATTTTATAGCTTTTACATACGATCATTAGTTTGCACATCAACCTTAAATTGGGCTAAAATCGCCTACAATGTCAAATTTCGAAAATATCGATTTTTTTATTTCGAAATCGCATTACCTCTCAAAAATTGTGGTTTGGTATCCAAAATTTGGGAAAAATAATAAAAAAAAAATCTAAGTTGACTCCTTCGCATGAGGCTCAAAGTTGAAAAATATATGCTAAAAATGGAAATTTTCAAAAAATAATTTGAAAAAAAAAGTAATTATTTTCTATCGAATCTGATTCAAATTGTTTGTAGATAACATAATTTGAACCAAAAAATATACACATAACTTTTAAAAGATACATTCTGTTTGTGCATAAGGCTCAAAATATGAAAAAAAAAAAGTCAAAAACTGAACCAGAACGCACTACGTCGGCACTGTGCCGGTATATTTTTATTCTACAGCCGACGTGTCTAGACATTACACATATTCTAGTAGACAGTTCGAAGTCCCTGCAGTCTGCACTCACTTTGGTTGTCACTTAGTCAGCTAGACCCGCCAAACAAACAGTATCTTTAATTAGCAACTGAAAGTGGATCAAAAAGTACAGCGTGTTTAGCTTTGGGTGAGTTTTTTTTTTTTTTTTGTAACTTTATAGCATATTTTTATGCTCAAGTTTTGTTGTACTGTTCTCCGTTCTCCTACTAATAAATAATGGAACCCCGGAAAACTTCCAAACGTTTAATTGTTTGTCCGGTTTTTGGTGCACCGAAACGGTTAAGTCAAAGTATTTCACCCACATGTGCAGATGTGTTGTTAACTTGTTTTGAAGAAAAATCGCAATCTGTAAAAGGCGAACCTTTTTCAAGGATTTCAGATTGCATATCTGCTTAAATAGAAGAAATTTACTGCAAAGCTTCTATACCAATGTACAGTGGTAATACCAATGTGCGTTCTATACCAATGTACAGATGTATAGTGTACATCTACAAGAGATTGTCTTTTTAGCACAAGAACACGAAAAATTCATTGCACGCTTGAAAGAAGCAACGTCAAAAAGTTTAGACTTCGCTTAATTAACAAAATGATTGAGTTTTGTCTTCAAGTACAATTTATCTTTATCACGACTAAATGACTTTCTCAAAGTGTAGTATTATGGTAATTCTTTATCAATTTTACAATACGTGCATGACTGACAGTTGGTATAGAAGCTTTGCAGTAAATTTCTTCTATGAGCTATGCAATCTGAAATCCTTGAAAAAGGTTCGCCTTTTACAGATTGGGATTTTTCTTCAAAGCAAGCTAACAACACATCTGTACATGTGGTTAAAACACTGACTTAACCCTTTCGGTACACCAAAAAAAAGAAAAATAATTAAACGTTTAGAAGTTTCCCGGGGTTCCATTATTTATTATTCGGAGAACGGAGAACAGTATAACAAAACTTGAGCATAAAAATATGCTATAAAGTTACAAAAAAAAAAAACTCACCCAAAGCTAAACACGCTGCACTTTTTGATTCACTTTCAGTTGCTAATTAAAGATGCTGTTTGTTTGGCGGGTCTAGCTGACTAAGTGACAACCAAAGGGAGTGCAGACTGCAGGGACTTTGAACTGTCTCCTATAGAATATGTGTAATGTCTAGAAAAGTCGGCTGTAGAACAAAAATATACCGGCACAGCGCCGACATAGTGCGTTCTGGTTCAGTTTTTGACATTTTTTTTCATATCTTGAGCCTTATGCCCAAACAGAATGTATCTTCTAAAAGTTATATATAATTTTTTGGGTTCAACTTATGTTATCTACTAACAATTTAAAGCAGTTTCGATAGAAAAAAAATTTTACTTTTTTTCAAATTATTTTTTGAAAATTTCCATTTTTAGCATATATTTTTCAACTTTGAGCCTCATGCGCGAACCGAAGTAGTCAAATTAGATTTTTTATTTATTTTTCCCAAATTTTGGATACCAAACCACAACTTTTGAGAGATAATGCGATTTCGAAATAAAAAAAAAATCGATATTTTCGAAATTTGACATTGTAGGCGATTTTAGCCCAATTTAAGGCTGATGTGCAAACTAAAGATCGTATGTAAAAGCTATAAAATATTTTTTTAGATTAAAAATGCACAAAATATTTACAGCTCATGGTATTTGCATTATAAAAAGTTACAGTTCTTTTTTTCTTTTTTCCTTTTGAAAATTTCCATTTTTAACATATTTTTTCCAACTTTGAGCCTCATGCGCGAACCGAAGACGTCAACTTAGAATTTTTTTCTTATTTTTCCCAAATTGTGGATACTAAACCACAACTTTTGAGAGGTAATGCGATTTCGAAATAAAAAAATCGATTTTTTCGACTCACCCTAATATATATGTTGTACAATCACCTTTATTTATATACTTTTGCTGAACCAAAAAAAAAGCAGTTTTATGACCGTTTTCTTGAAATTAATAAAATTATAAAGAGGTTCATGTTTAATTTTCAATGAACTTATACACAATCTTCGTAGACTATACACTGCAAAAAATGAACTGTTGTTTTTACAGTATAATACTGCCAGCCGAGGCTCCAATTTAAAACTAAATGCACAGTAATAAACTGTAAAACTAGCAGTTTTACAGTTTCTTACTGTAAAGTTAGCAATTTTACACTTTATTGCCGTAAAATTTAGCTGTATGCTACTGTGAAAACAATAGTGTAATCTTGAAATTAATAAAATTGTAAAGAGTTCATGTTTAATTTTTAATGAACTTATACACAATCTTCGTAGACTATACACTGCAAAAAATGAACTGTTGTTTTTACAGTATAATACTGCCAGCCGAGGCTCCAATTTAAAACTAAAGGAGCAGTAATAAACTGTAAAACTAGCAGTTTTACAGTTTCTTACTGTAAAGTTAGCAATTTTACACTTTATTGCCGTAAAATTTAGCTGTATGCTACTGTAAAAACAACAGTGTAATACTGGCAGCAGAGATTCCAGTTTGAACCTGTAAAATGCAAGGTAATAAAATATAAAATTAGTAATTTTACAGTTTATTACTGTAAAATTAGCAATTTTTACAGTTTATTACTATAAAATTAGCTGTATTATACTGTAAAAACAACATTCATTTTTTACAGTGTAGGTAACTACGAAAATTGCTTTAGCGTTTCAAATGATCCAATCACACTTCCTTTTCTGTAAAACTAAGTGTAAAGAGTTAAAATTTAGTTTTCCTTCTGCTGATCATCTTTCGAAGAGAAAGTTAAGTGAGAAGGAAAATTAATAAACTTTAATTTTGTTGAGGAAAATTGTACAGAGGCCTCAGCAGTTGAGTAGTTTCAGCGTCATGCTTCGGCAGCTGCTTGCTAGCAATAAAAAGGTGGCGGGTTCGACCCCAGCCCGCGCTCTAGATGAAATTTCTTTCTGTGTAATCATACTGTTTTCACTAATGTGTATATGGGTCCTACTTTATGGGGTATAAAATAAATCATATCTAAAGAAGGCGGAAAAATGAAATAATACTTAAGGAAAATATATGAGGGGGGTGTGGGAGTTGAAAAATGTATCGTAATCTATTTTTCAGCATCACTCAATGCTTAATTTGGCCATATTTTTGGGTTGTATCTTTCGTGTTGCAATGACAGTCCATTGACCACTTCTCCCTTTTTGTCTAAAATTTTTTCGTACGACCTCCGCCGCATTTGCGCACGCGCCAAGGCTCTTCGGACTTTCTCGAAATAGGGGGGAAAAGCAACGAGGAAGTAGTAAGCGAACAAAAGCTGAAGGCATCGGGTAGTGCGCATCCAAAACCTAACTCCCCTTTTTCAGATGGAAGCGTCCGTGGCTGCCAGGCGCACAAAACGCGAACAGACAGTACTTATATTTATCAATTAATAAATACTTTCGTATCCTTTTTGATACAAGGAGCAGCAAATTTGAAAGAAAGCATAAAGTAGATTTTTTGCCGGGAGATTTGGGGAGGGTTTTTTAAACATATTTCTAATTTCTTAAAAGGTACGTCCACAAATGCTGTTACTCTTTAAAGGGGAGTGGGGTTAGTGAAATTGTTACCATTAGTGACAACGGGTAGGGAAGGAGAAACAAGAAGGAAACCACTTATTTTCGTTGAAATTAAAGCTTTTTTTTTTCTTTTTAATCAATATACAATGATGTAGTTGAGGGAGGACGTTAAGAGGGGGGGGGGGCGACTTTTTGTTCTTTAAATACTAGTAAAAATAGTGCAAGCAAATGTAAACTAAGCTGATTTCAAACCCTTTTTGTTTTGTTGAATCTCTCGAAAGCCCGAGGGGAGCTCCCCTAATATGTTTGATATGTTTGTAACATATGTTGTGTCACGTGGGATAAGGTGAGGTTAGGGGTATGGTAAAGTGTGACACTTTGCTAGAAAGGGGGGAGGGAGCGAATTTAATGAAAAAAAAAAGTACTCATTTCCGGAAAAAAAGCAGGAAAAGTGAGTGTGTTTGCGAGAGAGAGAGAGAGAGAGAGAGATCCGCGCTTTCGCTCGCATCAGGTGCCTATCATTTTCGGTTTCTTGTGGCAGCGGGCGGGTGGGTGTATAAAAGTCGGCCTCCGCGGTCGCTGCCCATCTAGTTGGCGCAGCGACCGCGTGGCGCGATTCTTTTCAGCGACCGGGAGAACGGGGAAGCGCGCTCTTTCTGCCGCCAAACACCTGTTGCGACGCTCCGAGGCTCCGAACGCTCTCTTCTGTCATGGGGATGCTGGCTCTCCTTTTTTCTTGGCTTCTTGCCACGCAAGGTGCGTCAATTTTTACCATGCTTTTTCATTTTTCAAACTTTGTTGACAACTTTTCTAAAAGAGAAGAAAAAAGAAATTTTTTAAATCATTGCTAGATTTACTCGAGCTCTTTTTCTTTCTGTTATAAAGTTTGCAAAATGGAATGAAAAAAAAAAAAGTACACAATTGATAATAAATGTGGCAAGTTGTAATATTATGTTCTCCAACCCATTTGTTGACTGAACTGTGACGAGTTACTCAATGAGAAGAGAATTAAAAACGAAAAGTGCAATATTCTATTCAAGAATAAATAAATAAATAAATAAATAAATAAAATAATAAATTAGATAACTAAATAAAAAATAAATTGAATAAATAAATAAAATAAAATCCTTCAAAATCACTGCAACTACATTTAATGACTTTTTTTTCCTTCTAAGTTTACAAACAGGAATGAAAAAAGTACAACTGATAAATATTGATAAGTTGTAATATTATGTCTCTGATCTAATGTGTTGATTATGAACTTAGACGAGTTACGCATATATATATATTTATGAAGGAAAAAGTTAAAATGAATGGTGCAATGAATGTTGTCTTTGTGAGTTATGTTTTAAAAATAATGATTATAATATTTTTCAAAACGATATTTAATAATTTTAATATTTTATGAGTAAAAACATAAAAATGATTATTTTAATGTTTTAACCGTAGCAAATAATTTGAAGCAAAACATAATTTCTTTTTATCTTAAATTGAGTTAAACTGAAAAATTATTTTATTACTTCATTTATTTTTTTAGAATACTAAATGTAATTTATGGAGCCTGGCATTAAACTAAACTAATTAATATTCACTATACTCATGATTTTCTTTCTGATATAATTCTTTAATGTTCATAAACGATTGTTACAGATTTTAATGTTGATGTTAGCACTATAAGAGAAATTATTAATTTATTTCAGAGAAATTATCAATTTATATTTTAAAGAAAAAAGCAAAGCAAAATTACTTTTACTCGGTCTTAAAATCTACAGCATTTTTGGGGGTTATTTCCGGCGACGTATGCTTAAGAATTACTCTATGGATGTGATCTTGGGTGAACTGCATTTTTCAAAATGATTCAAAAGTAAGACAAGCTAATAAACACATTTGAAGTGATAAAAGACGTTTTTTTCAAATGAGCGTAATTTTTATTTTTCGTTACTTTTTTTTTCTTTCTTATTTTTTCCAACTTAACCGAAGTCCTCGTCGTTTAAATTTGGCCAGAAAATTAAAACGCGAATGTGTATTATTCTAATAACATTTTATTTTATGCAATTTTTAATTTTTGTATCTTTCTGGACAAATTTATCTGGGTGAACTGCATTTTTCAAAATGTTTCAAAAGTAAGACAAGCTAATAAACACATTTGAAGTGATAAAAGACGTTTTTTTTTTCAAATGAGCGAAGTTTATATTTTTCGTTACTTTTTTTTTCTTTCTTATTTTTTCCAACTTAACCGAAGTCCTCGTCGTTTAAATTTGGCCAGAAAATTAAAATGCGAATGTGTATTATTCTAATAACATTTTATTTTATGCAATTTTTAATTTTTGTATCTTTCTGGATAAATTTACTTACAACGTTAAAAAATACTTACCCTATTTTTTTCTATTCTATTCGCGAAAGAAGAGCAAAAGTCGCATTAATATCTAGAGTGAAAAACGAGCTTCTTCCTAATTAATATATATATATTACTGTTAGTTATGTATTGTATAGTTTTACATTTCTTGAACATGGTTTCTGTCTTTTAAACTAATAACAGAAATTTCATCAACTTTTTTAGAGGTATTTCTTTCGTAATTTTTGAAAAGTTAACTTATTAGCAGAGGATATAGAAGCAGTTGTGTTTAAGAGCTTTTAGTCATATTATTTGAAAGCATGAATGTTTTTAACATTTTTTTCTTCATTTAGAACTAAAACCTCGAAAACAATATTTTGTTCGTCAAGAAGTTTTTTTCAAACGTCGAAATAATTTAATTCTATCGTCGAATGTGTTAGCTCTACATATATTAAACTTTTCAAAAATACAGACTAAAAAAAATTTTAAAGGATTGAACACAGTAGAATAAACTAATTTTGTATTTTTATCCTCACATACACTCAAAAAGCAATGAAGTTATGAGAAACGTTCCTGTTATAAAGTTTTATTTTGGGCTTCTGCTATAATTCAAAATTTAGTTTAAAATCAAAACCTGTAAGAAAAGTAAAAATTTGCAAGAAAGGAGAAAAACTTAAGCTCTTTCGTTTAAATGAAACTATGCTCAAACAAATTTGTCGTCTTTTAAGAATAAAGTGTTTGGTGTCTGAACGATGTTTTTAAAATTTTAATTCGTATTACACACGAAATGAAAGTTTCAGAATTGTTGTAAACGTGCATAAATTAATGCGATTCTTCCATTCCTGGTTATGAATCTACCATCGAATATTTGTTTATTATAATTTGCCTTCTTCGATTTTTTCCCGTGATATTTTTGTATGAAAACTGCAGACTGTGTTAAAATGAATCAAAAACGACTAGATGTTTTCTCCTTTATGGATGAGAGGATTTTAATATTTTAAGTAAAAGATGCTTCAAAATTTTGTGGTTCTCTGTTTAGTTAAAGCAAAATGTTTCGGAAGAATATAAATAATTTAGCTTAAAGGTTGTCTCGCATAGTTGAGAAAAGTGTTCCTAATGTTACTGACAATTTCTGTCAGTACAAAGATAGCGCTGTGTGATCTAAAAGTTATAGTGTTTTTCTTAACCCATTATTTTAAAATTAAAACAAAGGAGAATATTTGTTACTATACTTTCGCACCAGCTAAATGTGCAAATTTTTAAATGTTTTCTCTTCAATCTATTTTTTTTGCTACCAGTAAAAGCTTATCGCTTTGTTCTTCTTGGATTCATTCGAAAACATTTGGTTTACAGAGTATAAAAAGGTTGTACTTCTTTCGTTTAAAGTCTTGATTGTATTTAAAAAAAAATAAGTCCTGATCATCGGAGTAAATTTTTCAAAAAAAAAAAAAAAAAAACTCAGGGTATGAAAATTAACGTATGGAATAAGTGAAGATGTAAAGGAATTAAAAAGACAATTGAGTAGAATAATAAATAAGTACGAAACTATATGACATTATTTTGGCTTGTAAGTTACTACGGCTTGTAAATGAATCGTAGTTTCTAGCCTTGGGGAAGCAAAAACTGTTTGTTAAAAACGTTCCGCATGTGTAAATACCTGTTCCTAACAGTTTTTGGCTGCAGTACCCAATCAACCTAAAGGATCACCAGTCATCATAATGCCTAAAATTTTGTGTTTCATTTCTTATAAATTTAATGTATACTTGATTTGTTGCGATTTACTTTTGTTGTAAATAAAAAAAAAATCCATTTCTATTTCAAATAGAAAAGTGCGAATGGCATGTAAATCTTTGACGCATGAAATATTACACAAGAGCTTATTAACTTCTTACCACGAGTCAGTGCAAAAATTCAATATGAACAGCAATTGCGGTTAATGCTGAATGGAACTTTCCATAGCTAATCTTGATATTGGCTCTGTCTCGGTAGCAAAAGCAACGTGACACTGATGTGTCACAGATTCTTGAGAAAGTCCGTAGACTATTTTTTAGTTAAGAGAGAAAAAAGGCTAAGAATTTAAGATTTTTTATTTTTTTGACTTTAAGCAAACGAAGATGTGTACCGTATTTTCTGGGATATAATCTACAGTTGTCATGTATTTGTAGTTTTTAAGGAATCTGTTACCCTTTAAGAGTTCAAAAAATTGATTTTTTGTATTTAACTTTTTTTGAAACTGGGAATTAATGGAAATATTTTAAGACAAACCCCGTAATAAAATTCCCAGTAGAACGAAAGATATGAGGAAAACAGCAGAAACCGAATTTTGCAAATCGCATTTGTTTATCATTATGTTAGATGTTTAAAACCGACTTTTGAAGTTGATTTTCTCGAAACTACATTTTTACTGGTTGCGCGCAGCATTTCTCGGAAACGGATAATCTCAAGTGCATGAAACTTTGTACAAGTGCTCATGTGCTAATTATGCTTAATTTAATGAACCAAAATTTTTCTTGTGTTGAAACTTTTCAAATTGTAGCTATAAAAAGTTTTAAAAAATGCATCAAAATTTGAATTTTCAATGTAAAAATTTTATTTTATGGGTAAGAAGTATTTAATCAATCTAATTCTTCGTCGTTTTAAACATACATTTTTTTTCTACTCTAGAAAAAAAATTAAGTTAATATCTTGTTTTACAAAAGAGTAATACTGCACGCAGTATGTTTTAAATTATCGGCAAACAAAAAAATTTCACTTTATTAAAATAATTGCTTAAAAACTTCAAAAAAACCTATTACTTATGTTTTGGAATCGAAAAGATTAATAGAGTTGAATTCATATTTGGTTAAAATTTCATGAAATTTTAACCAAATAGATCTTGAAACAAGTCACTTTTAAGTTTACCAATTTTTCGACATATTTTCTTCACCGAAAGGGTACTAGACTCCTTAAGTTTAGCATCTTATTTGAAAGTATTTCTTGGAGATGATTTAGATGTTACGATCAATCTAATATTGAATTATCTCGCAAACTACTTCTGAATTTTAAAATTATGTCGCAGACTGCTGAAGAAAATTCCGCTGCTGAGGGTCTCTGCTTTCGCTGGGGTAAACAGTTAATTCTTAGGTACTTCCGCTGAGAGGTCGAAATAAAGGTTAAGAGGTTGTAAATATTTTAGAATACAGATTTTGTTTATTTTGTTTCTCAGCTCGCAGAACTATTGTATTATGCATGATGAAACAATGTTAAAGACAAAACATTACTGATAAGTTATCTCCTGCTCAAAGTGATAATATTTTGATGGGAATACTTCAAAAGTGAGAAAAGTTTACTTGAGAAGAAACTGAAAATTACTTAACAGATGTACCCATTGCTCGTATAACGTGCAAACGAGGTAGAAATGACTTTTGCGTTTAATGTCGTGCATTCTGAGTATCTGGGAAAGCTCTTCTTTGGAACCAATTTAAAGTATCAGAAATATTACTTAATCTTTATATTTTGGACCAAGCCCGTAGCCAAGAATGAACATTAGGTCATTCATTAGATTTTACAAAGGGGGTGCGATATATAGCAGCATCATGTATGTGATTCATAACTCTCCTCCCCCGACCCCTTCTAACCCAACTTAAGATTGAATAAAACTACTCTTCGGGGATTTATATTACTGGGGGGGAGGGGGCAGAGGAGCCCCAGACCTCTCCCCCCATTTGTGTTCAAATATTACCTTTATGCTCTCTTTCCCTTCCAATTTTTAAGCTGACATTTCAATAATTAATTCTTACAAAATTAGGCGCTATATCCGCTCTTATGCTTGAAGCTTATTTTTTAAAATTGTGCATGGAAGAGTTCCAGGAGTACAATTATTCAGAATCGCTTTGAGCCAGTATGGATAGCTTGGTTCCACTTTTACTATTTATTTCCAAGTCAAATAAATCAAAAAATATAGAATCCTGTAATGTGTTCTTCTGGGAAGGTCATAAACTAAAGTTTTTGCTCTTTATAATTTTAAAACCAACTCTACCATAAAAAATGGCACAAAGTTATTTAGACTGTCTCAAAGATACCCTGAACGAGTGTACCCATCCTCTGGGTCTTATCTCATCGCATCGGGGTACAGTGATACTCTAGAGCTCTGTTCCCCGCTTACACTACTAAACTCTGTTTCTGTTTTTATTTATTTGTATACTATTCCTTTTTTTTGTATAGAAAGTTGTCTCAAAAGGAACAAAAAAATTACAGAACATCTTAGTTCGGGCCAGTATTTTCCCAAGCCAGGCATTGCTGGATGTGGCTCCCCTCTCTGGCGGCCTTGTATTAAATATGCATACAACTGGTAACACCATACATAGCTTTCATATAACATATAAAATGTTCTGATTTGACATTTTAACTTAACCTTTTGGAACCGGGCTGTTTTTTAGGCAGGGATTCAAGTGAAACACCATTGCAATCGCTTCGAATTGCAATCGCTACTGGAAGTGAATTACATTATCATCAACTTAACTTGGCACTGACGTCACTACGGGTGGCGCCAATAAGAGCTCACAAGCAGTCAGTGATCTCCTCTTATTCGCCAAATAGGCTGTGGCGTTTTATCTAGCTCGTTTTTCATAAGTAAACGTCACGCAAACGTCACGCTGACGTCACGATGTTTTTATCAAGAAACGTTCTAATGTAATTCATTTCCAGTAGCGATTGTAATTTGCGATCGCCAGTTTCACTTGAATTCCTGCCTTAGAAATTTTTCTTTCGACCCAGGTAGTACGACAGTTGAACCACAGGTTTCTTTTCCATTGAAAAGAGAAGGTATAAACTGTCGTACCAGACGTATGAAACCTTGAAAAAATCCCCAGCTCCAAAGGGTTCGAGTGAAAATCTCAACACCGTCCTCTAAAAAAAAGTAGTTACGGTACAGCATGTGTACCGCCCGGCTCCTAAAGGTTAAGTGCTTATTAAAAGGCAATTCCGCGGGTAACTGACTGTCATTTTAAAAGCGAAGTAGTAAGTATTTTCATGCTGGAATTTAAAAAGTAGTATGTCAGTCAGTTACCATGCGTTTAATAATTTTTGAAAGTCATTCGAAATATATTTTGAGAAGTCAATTATGCCATTAAATTTAGCTTAAAATTGCAGTAATCGATTGGAAAAGATTTTTTGTAAAGTATATTTTGCATTGAATTTTACAAATACATACTGTTTTGCTTGAAAAATGTTAGATACTCGTGGAATTGCCTTAAAAATAATTTTGATTACCGATATAAAAATGACTGTTATACAGTTAAAGGAGACAAACTAAGGTCATGGTGCTTGTTACAATTATTCCATGGTATCGAAATTATGGGACACTTTTCGATCGTACTGAAAAATTGCTCCTTGTGTCTGAATATTTCTTATAATGAAAAATGCTCGGATTTATAAATAATGACGTTATTTATGGATAGTTTCAGTGTAATATCGGGATTATAAACGCAATTTCGGAAAATATGATTGCAACTAAATTGAACAAACTGGCTGTCATTTAGAATACAAGATCATCCATTTATTCGTAAGATGATATTTCCCCGCGATGGTTTTTAACTTTAAAATATCTGTCTCCGCTTTGCTTCATATAATGAAATATGAAATCATTCATAATTAACTTTGCGCCCGATGTTAATGTAAATATTTTAGCCTTCCGCCCACGTAACAGCATTAGAAGCAGAAACACACACAATTTAAAACACTGGAAAGACAAAAAAAGAAATTCTCGGATATTCCCCCAATACTGGAGATAAATCCAATCGTTTCCTCAACAGTATTAATTATTCAGTTCCTTCTTTCGGAAGACTAAGAACTGCTGCTGTATTTGGATTTGTTCCCAATTTAGAACGGGTAAATTCTGCAAACTTTACGCTTAGCGTGCTATATTTAGGGGGGAATTTCTAGTAGTCGGTTTTGCAGTTTTGCTTTTCTTCTTAACTTAATAATGAAACATCTAGATCTGAACATGCGTCTTATCTATAAGTGTGTGCGCATACAAGACGTCGGTATGAGTATGTACAGATTTATTCATGCTTTGACCAATGAAGGAGAAGTCTTTCAAAAAAAAAAGTTTTTGATAAATTGAAAGTTTTAGTAATCAAGAATTGCAGCTAGGTGATCACTCTATGCTTCTAAAAGTTATAATGATACGTAAATTTCAGTTACTCTTTTGATATTTTTTATTAATTTTAAATACACTGGCGGAAAAAAAAATCCCAACACCAAGAAAGACTTGTATTAGATGAACGAAATTTGGTAGGCGTGTTTATACAACTGAAAGATGACATCGATTAAAAATTCGCGTTCCGCGCATAAGTGTGGCGCAGCTGGCGTCACTCAGAACATGAAAATAAGGCTTGTTTTAAAAGCGTGTTGTGAAGCTCGTGTGTATTATTTTTTCGTGAAATTTGACGAATTGCATTTATGTTAGCCAGGAATGCCTTTAAGAAGACGAAGAAGCCATTATCAACAGCTCACCGAGTTTAAACGAGGTCGTACAATTTGGCTACGAGAAGGTGGTTTTTCATTTCGCGATATTGCAGAAAGACTTGAGTGGGAATGTTTCCACTATGCATGATTATTGGAAGCTATTAGCAAGGGATGGTACTACCTCAAGAAGATCGAGTTCCGAGCTGCCACGTAGCATGACTGAGAAGGAAGATCGCCGAATCTTGTGTACGGCTGTGGCGCATCGTACTGCATCTACGGAAGATATTCAAACTGCAGTTGGTATCGTCGTGACCCAAGGAACGGTAAGAAACTGTTTACTTCAAGGACAGCTCCGAGCCAGGCAGCCTGTAGCCGGCATTCCATTGATTGCAAACCATTGCCTTTTCCGACGGCAGTGGTGCCACGACAGAGCTCACTGGAGGTCGGAGTGGAGATCTGTTGTAATTTTTGATGAAAACAGATTCTGAATTAGTGCCAGAGGTGGCTGTATATTGGCCAGAAGGAGACCAGGGGACCGCCTGCATCCAAGCGGTCTACGGCCTAGACACACGGGACTCACACCTTGAGTTATGGTCTTTGGAGCAATTTCCTACGACAGCAGGGCATTCTTGTGGTTATCCCAAACTCACTGACTGAAAATTTGTCGTCAGTCTGTTAATTTAACCAGTGGTACAGCCCTTCATGAGTAGCATTCAAGGGGGCGCTTTCCAACAGGATAACGCTCGCCCTCACATCGCTGCTGTAACGCAATGTGCTCTACAGAGTGCTGACATGTTACCATGACCTGCAAAATCACCAGGTCTGTCTCCAATTGATAATGTATGGGATATCATGGGATGGCACCTCGAGCATCATCCACAATCAGCAATGACGGTCCTAGTATTGACACAGCAAGTGCAACAAGCATGGAACTCCATACCACAAAGTGACATTCGGCACCTGTATGACATAATGCATGCACGCTTGCAGGCTTGCATTCAAAATTCTGGAGGTTACACCCTCTATTAAATAAACATAATTTCACATTTGCACAGCATTTTCTTTGGCTTAAATTAGCCAGTGATCTTGTACATTTAATCAATTAAACATGTGAACTAGACAATTGCATTACCCAAATTTCATTACTCTATAGTAATTTTTTTTTTGGTGTTGGGATTTTTTTTTTCCGCCAGTGTATTATACAGTAGACTAGGGGTCTTCAATCCCTGTAAAAGTACAGTGGAGGGCCGCATTAAAAATTTCATAAATATCGCTGGCCACACATCGAAACTATTGAATTTCATATTATTATTCAATTCAACTGTATTATTTGATTGTTTAAATAGTAACTCCAATTTTTTCTTTCTTTCTTTTTTTTTTCATTCTTTCGGTGCAAATTTGGTTTTATCCATCAGAAAGGTAGAAAATTACTTCCTAGTTAGAGTTGGAAAGTTGCGTTCAAATAGTTTCGGTATTCTGACTATTGGGAATAGTTCACAAGCTGCTGAAAATCTATATTCCAGCAAAAGGTAGTAAGATAAACTGAATAATGTTAAAAAAAAAACTTAGCCCTCTTAAAGCAAAGTGTGATCTGAAATGATGTCATCTGTAACATACTACAAGAGAGTCCATTCAAATCGTAGTTAAATCTTGTATTTTTCTCATGAAGTTTCCGATTTTATTTTGATCCGTAAAAGTAAAAAATAAATTTAAAGAAAAAGACAAGAAACGGAAGGTAGTTTCTGGAAACGCTAAGGAAATAACTTATCAAAGTTTTCGCTAACTTTATCGATAGAAGGTTTCTCCCTTCGAACTGTCAAAAAAGCGTAATGTATAGAATTGGAATAGCAATTTAGAGGAAAATAATTTGTATCGGATTTAGTGTTAATTTTATGTAGTGTAAATTGTGTAGTATACTTAGTAATAGTGATAAGTTC
This sequence comes from Uloborus plumipes, assembly GCA_038373865.1. NCBI lineage: Eukaryota > Metazoa > Arthropoda > Arachnida > Araneae > Uloboridae > Uloborus > Uloborus plumipes. The sequence continues at coordinate 13,107 of JAXGGA010003346.1, read as the reverse complement.
ATTCAGTCTGTGTTTATATTTTAACTAGTTTAAAACGCTAAAAGTATTTTCATTTGGTAAATATCACTAAATCCCTCAATGACCCCATGACTTACGAACCCCTGAACAGACCCGGTGGTTCTATATCATTCTGAAAAATAATCTGGAATATTTTGCACAAGTTTTCCGCAAGATTTTCCTTTTTTTGAAAGCAAATTAAGTTCTTTCTTAATTTAAGACTGCGATAAAATATAAACCTGATGCTAAATATATCTCTAACATTAAGTTTTAAATTGGCTTGAGGGCCTTAATATCGATATTTTTATTCAAAAATTTTGTATGCATGCACCTTACCCATTTTTAAAACGTACTTGAAAATCACAGAGAAGTATCCACTAAAGAAAATTATAAAAACCATTAAATGTCTACTTGATTCTGGTAAACCATGATCACATGACCTCAATGCTGGAAAAAGAAAAGCTTTTTCTCTCTTTTTTCATCTCTTAGCTTCTTTTTTAATGCAAATACCTTTTTTTTTTAGAGCAATGATCGTGCTTCGTTAGTGTAACTCAAAGTAAATATATATTACGCGCGCTGATTTAGTTTTCCAAATTAAATAACGAGTTTGCGTACGAGAAAATGATTTGAAGAAAAGGTTTTCTCTCAATGTTATTGATATGTCCCACACCTGTGAGAAAAACTGGTGCCATTTCCTCACCAGGAGGGTGGACATCTAGTAGGACAGCACAAACTGCAATTTGTTATTTACAGTACAATATAAGAAGGAATTAAATTATACAAGAGAGAAAATAACACCCAGGGCATCGCTGGAAATCGAACCCATGACCTCCGGCATACGAAACAAGTACACTCGTCACTTGGGCACTGAGGTCTCTTCTCTCAATATCTTCAATGCGTAAAACATAATTTGAAAACAAATGTGCAACTACTACCTTATTGATTAAAGTAATAACTGCTTCATAAATATAGGCTACAAAAAATAACAGAATTGAACAGAAATAAATTGAACTATATTACTCTTCCTCATTTTATCAATTGTTTGATAGAGTTACTGTTAGATAATGGATTTAAAATTGCGAACAAGAGTAATATTAGTTCATCAAAATAAATACTGTAATATATGTCGCAGAATTTAATGTCAATTCATATTAGGGGAATGTGGGGCAAAGTGAAATGGTGAAATATTTTCAGTTTACAGCGCCACCTATCTATCAGTATTTCAACTAGGTTCCTCGACACATTGTTGATTCATGTCAAGAAATAAGTAGCTCCAAAGATTTAAAAAAATATATACAAGCCATTTTCAAAATTTGATATGGTTTTTCAAAAGCATTTCTTGTTATTATAAAATGATAAAATCTTTGTAATTATCATTTAAACTATTAATTGAGATTTACTGATGTCTAGTGCAATTCTGATTTAGTTTATATTAGGCATTTTTTTTAATTTTAAATATTCAATGTAATTTGTGAAGTGCACGCTGGGCAAAGTGGATGGGGCAAAGTGAAATAGATCATTTCGTTTACTTATTCATTCATTTATTAAATCACGTACGTATTTCTTCATTTATTAATTTTACATTCTTTTACTTAATTATTTATTTACCCATTCATTGACTCATTTTCTTATTCATTTTCTATTTTATTCACTTATTTATTTCTTTCACATATTAATTAATTTATTTATTCTTTGATTTCGTTTATTTTTCATTAATAATTATTTTTTAAATTTATTTACGCATTCATTTGATGAATTAATCGTCGAATAGACAATTGTTCATAACAAAAATATTTTGTTTTTGCACTTTGCCCCATAATTTTTTGAGGCCAAAATTTTCCACGTTTTTTTGAAAGTACAAAGTAACTGCCAAAGATGAATAATAATAATTTAACGAAAGTTATATTACAAAATATATTATTCCTTCTTTATGTACAATAATTTTTAGAACAAATTTCTCATTTGTTCCTCTTGAAGCAGGTAAGTAAACTTAACTATTTCACTTTGCCCCACATTCCCCTACCTGCACAAAGCTGCTCTTGGCGTTATTAATTAGTGTATCAAAGTGACTAAGATTAACGGTTAAAAATATAAGGATTAACATTTTTTACTTCATAATAGTATTTTAATATAAGCTAAAATTTAAAAATCGAAGCTGTGAAATTAGAAAGTATCTAAATTATTAAAACTGGAATTGGTATACTATACCGCACTTCAAAAAAACTTGAAGTGAGAAAAAAGAAAATAAATGAACATCAAAGCGAATTTGAAAGTCAGAGAATTTGTCTCTTTGTTATATGTGTAGCAATATTACAGGGGAGAAAATAAGCAAGAACCAATGATAAGATTTTTTGACATAACTTATTTCAAATGAAGGTAAAATGTTCGTAATATTTTCTTCTGAGGAAATTTCGAAATATAACGCATTCCAAAAAAAAAAAAAAAAAACAACCCAATAGAGACAAAGCTTTAGTAGCTCAACGCGAACATCGTAACGATATTGATTGCTCTATCTTATGATGGAGAGTTTTTTTTCCTGTACTCGAGACTAGCCGTATACTATACACACCAAAAGGCAAAGTATACAAGTATACACACAAAGTATACACACGAGCGTGAAAACTCTGACTTTTCTCATGCTTGTGGGTGAAACACATGACAAGGCATCTTATACAATACGGCGTTTCCCCCCTATCTACCCTAAGTTAAAAAACTAAACATGAGTACTTTGACCATAGTAATTTTTAACAATAATTAACTTTTTTTTGCCATTCATACGAAGATAAAACTGATATTACTTTGTAGTATTAATTGCAACTACAAATGTTTTTGTAAAACTAGTAACATTAATCAGATATTTTCTCCATCAGTGTTTATTTCAATTTCTTTTTTTTTTTTTTTTTTTTTAAGTTCTTTCTCTTGAATGTTTGCTCGGGTCAAAACTGCTTGTTTAACCATTAGATAAATAAAGCGGAGAAAAAAAAGAGAAGGGAAATTATAATGAAAGAAAATTTTATGCTCTTTTGACGTTCATGATGTAAAACATAAAATAAATGTCTGTGACTAGCCCATTGCAACACAAGTTATAAAGGCAAGTTAATTCATTAAAGCATGACGAACAATTATAAGACACATGGTGTAAACATTTAATTTTTTTCTTCAGGTGAGTACTTAACTGTATCCTATTTTGCGCGACATAGTAGCTCAGATTCACAATTTATTGTCTTTTCAGAAAAGATTAATTACTTTTATGCATTTTCCTATAAATTTATTTCACTTGTGCTGAAAGAGACTTTTACAGAAAGAAACTAAATACCTTTGTGCGGAATTTGTAAAGAAAAAACCAACGTTAATTAAGCACAAATACGCAGGGATACTGCAGACACGTGTTTCGGCGTTCCTTGTAACGCCGAAGTATACGTTGCAGTATCCCTCCTTGCAGTATTATATCCCCCTTGTAACGTCTGCAGTATCCCTCCGTATTTGTGCTTAATTAACGTTGGTTTTTTTCTTTACTTTCACAGCATTTATGTGTTGTATTTCAGCTGTGTAAATCCAATGAATTTGTTTGGATAACGCATTTTTGGTACGCAAAATATTTTTGAAAAACGAAAAAAAAAAACATCACGAAGTTTCTTTACAAAAGCCTAACTACACGAATTACTCTTGCAGCGGACTTACAAAGCTTTCAAAGAACTTATTCGTCTTTCAGAAAATTGGGAACTGATTTTAAAGGCTCTTTTGAGTCTGAAGTTTCAAGATTTTCAATTTTTCCCAAAACAATGTATGTAATGCAGTGTTTTATTCTTCCCATTTTGATAGTTAAATTTTGACAATAGTATAGACTTCAGAAGTTATTCCAAAAAGTGAATGCATATACGTTTAACATCCACCATCAAAACTTTTTGCGATAGTTTTTTACTTTATGATAAGTGATTCGTAAAAGGAAAGTTCCTGATGTTGCTGCTAAAAAGTAAAAAAGCAATGTTAATTTTTAAGAAACCTATGAGAGCTCAAAGTATTATCTATTTTTCATGGTCAAACTACGTTCATTAATAAATCAAAGAACAAAATTACTATACAATAAATCTTGAAAGTAAAGCCTTTAAAACAGGACTGACTTTACCTCTCTAGTGACTTATTTAACCCCACGCTATGGGATAAAACAAGTCACTGACAACACATTTTATAACTTATTTATCAGTATCATTAAGTTGTTTTTCTGATATTTCACTTTAAATTCAAAAAGGAACATTTATTTGCATATCCTGAGCATTTTAATCACTGGTTAAATCAATATATTTTTTGCTGTCAAAGCATGGTTGTAAAATTGCTCTTTTTGGATCAATTTTACCCCACCTGACCCTAGTCATCATTCAGTAGTAGAAGATTTTTAGAAGTTGATTTACTAAATCTAATTGATTATGAACCACTTTAATTTTCCCCCGTTACTTTAACCAGGAACTCACGGGCAAAGCTATTAATAAAATGTCAAAACAGCTGTAATTTCTTTTATGTACGGCACATGCTTCAGATGATCAACCAAAATTAATTTATAACTCGCTTTTTTCGTTTTGAAGTGAAGAAAAGCATATTACACAAGTCGCAGACGCAACAAGTTCTGTTGAATTTTAAAACGCTCGAGGGTTTTTTTTTTTTTTTTGAGAGGGGCGTTTTACTTAAGTAGGAGAAAAAAATTATTTTTACCAAATTTTTTGCGCAGTCAACAGGAGAAAAATTTATCTGTATGTGTAGGCATGATTTTGCAATTTAAAAATAACTTCTTTAATGCAAACGAGTTTGGATATTCTTTCGAGATTCAATAAAATTCAACAGTTTGTTAAATAATAAAAATAGTATTGTTCGCAACTTTTTATTGATAGCCTTAACATATATATGCTCATTTTTGAAAAGTATCGCATATTTTGCAATTTTCTCCCAGTCTCCTACAGCTGTGTTCTGAATTTTGCTTCTTAGGCTATTTTCGGACATTAATTTTAACTTAACACATACGCGAGCAGACATACATCTTTAGAATGTATCTATAAATGTATATAGAAGTCCACTTTGGTGTGTTTTTGTGCTTTTTCTTAAAACCAACCTGCCATAATCACGAGGTTAAAAACTACTTATTTCGTTGAAAATTGCTGAATTACTGTTGTTTCTTTTTCATTTCACAACTACTATTCTTTGCTGCAAATTAAAGAAAAAAAAACATTAAAGATACTGTGGCACATGCTTTGTGAAGTCATACAAATAAAAATTCCAGCACTGCAGTAAAAAGAGAAACAAATTAGTGCAAATTCATATTTTTCATCACTAGAATAAAAGCCAACTCTATGATAAAAGCATTGAATTGTTAAATGTTTAAACCAGAAAGTGAGAGAAAAAAAAAAAAAAAAAACTTGAGGAAAAGACCTCGTGGCGTTTTTCTTAAGATACTTTTTCTCTACTTTTGGAAGTATGCATACAAAATAATTTAAATAAAAGAAGCTACAGCTTTGTTAAATGTATCTTTAATACATTGGAATTTTTGAATATAAAAAAGATACAGTTCAAGAGTGGTTTGACGAAAAACCACTCTTGATCTGTTTTAATAATAGTATTGCTGGTAAATATGTCTCCGCGAAAGACTATAATTGGTCAATGTCTACCTTCACCGGTGACTTATTGGAAATGTTCGGTCTTTCTCCGATTTGTATTTGCTATGTTAATGTTGATATTCACCAGCTGATGTCGACATTTACCGGACTTTGGACTTTCACAGTAAAATACAAATGAACTAAACTCAGTTGCGCAATAGCCCATGGGGTCTAAGGCCTATTACACCTATCTCAAATTTCGTTCGTAACCAGGGCTGTTGAGGTACATGACAAATGTTCCGGTTAGGTGGTCAGCTGAACACACAGCCCCTAAGGTTTAGTTCCCAAGCAAGCTTCGTACTCAGCGCTACGTGTTAAATAAATGCCTTTATTTTTTGGCAGATATGAAACTATTGATGAATTGCTTTTTCACTGCTATGTTTTAGCTGTATTTTTCCATGAAAGACTTAAAGAATACATTTATGAGAAAATTATAAATTTTAGTAAGAAATTAAGTTAATGCCTGATTCAATTTAATTACGGTGTAAGGTCAAATACTTTTTAAATTCCTTATACTTATCACTATACTTTATCTTGGAATACCATTGAATAAAAAAAAAGTTTGCGATAAAATAAAGGCAGCATGATGTAAGTTTTATATAGGTGAAATAAACTTTAGCTGCCATGTACAAAAAATGCGCTATCTCTAAAGTGGGATGAGTTTACTCATGGGGTCTTGTGAGACTGAGAGCTCAAAGGAGATATGTGTTTTCAATAAACTGAAATAAGAAACTAATAGTGTGAGTTACTGCCCAGAAAGCATGGAATTTGTCTCTACAACGAATGAAAAAAAAAAAAAACATCCGTCTCTTTCTGAAACGTCTTAATTCAATATTGCTAATGATAGAAGAAGCAGAAAGGAAAATGTAAAGGTAATTTTTTTTTAAAATTTAGATATTAATATCAAATTTTTAATTTCTGAATTAAATCTTTACTTTTGCTACCTGTTTTGTGTCTGTTGATTTCTGGAAATACGGTGGACGTAAACGTTTCTTAACGAAAAAAGTTCCCTTGTAAAGTGGTTCGTGTTCTTATCTTTAACACAATGACTTTTTTTAGAATAGAAGAAGAATCTTTAAAAATATCTTTAAGAACATGTCAAGCTAAGCGCAAATGCATCCTTGCACATTTTTTGCGTTTTTTTGTCTCTAGAATTCATGTTGGTGTTTTTTCATCGTGCTGTCCTTTAATTTTATTTTCATAATCGCGAAAAACTATTTTACTTATTCACACGTTGTTATGCTTAAAGATGTAATTTGGAATTTGTTCGTGTTTAATATCTTAGTTGCTTCCTTGAGTTAATCTGACAAAGCTTTGACTCCTCTTCCAAATCTCACGGTATTTTTTTTTTTTTTTATCTTCGTTGATTTCGACTGTTCTTTATTTTTTAATTTGTTGTAACAGAGTTTAAGCGTCGTGTTTGTTTCATACTTTTATTTAATAATCTCTATCTCTTATTTATTGTTATAAGTCGGAATATAGATACTATGGTGGGAAGAAATTAATAATCATCTGTTGTTTTTCTGTTCATTACAATGTAAAAAGTTATGCAACTGGCACATTAAGAGAAAGGCGCAATTTTGGTTAATTACTTATTTTTTTTCGTCCCTCGCATTACCGCCTTTTCCCTTAGTAAGCCGTAGTAAACTAATTTTGCATATGACTAAAATCGTAATTGAAGGGCATAGTTCTGAACACAAATAACGTGATCTGTAGCAAAAAGCGGTGATGGTTGGCGTACTTTGAACATTTGATTTTTATTTTGCAAAAAACATGACGATATTTTTACAACTGATATATACATTTATTTATATTTGTCTTAACTATGAGCACTGTTGACTTCACTTTAATTTTTTCAAAGCCCCAGAAGTGGGGTAGGTTGACTCTCACTGCCAGGGATAGATTGGCGCAGACGATATTTTGTATAATTTATATACCGTATAAAATTTCGGAAAAGCAAATACATTTTAATTCTAAAATAGATTATAAACCATAAAAAAGTAAGTACGATTCATAAGCTTACATGAATCTAAAAACACACAAGTCGAGGAACTATAAAGACTTTCTCCGCGGTTTGCATTTGATAATTTCAAAAAATGTATTAGAAAATATTGCGGTTTTAAATATACAGCTGTTTTATTTCAAAAAGTTGAGGAAATTTATTTGAGAACGCCTGTTTCAAGTAGTGAAAAGGGCATTTAAAACAATAGGAAACCAAAGATTAATCACATTTTGTAATAAACGACTGTTTATTAACGGGCAATTAGGCTCATTCTATTTGGAAGAATCCTCTTGTTTTTTCGCTTTCCATTATACGTATGGTTTTTTTTAAGTCCTCAGTTAATTTTATAATACCACCAGAAGAATATTTTATCATACTAAGATCTGAAATTGTTTTAACCCTATTGCGTTTATACCTGATGCGCGTTGAAAGAATTTTTCTTAGATAAATCTGGACTTCTGCTAACTTGAACAAACTAAAATTTTGATAGTTAAACTAGAACGGCGCCCATTGTGGTTAACTATTAAAATAGCTATAAATAATGTATCAGTTTTCAGTCTACCACTAAATAAACAAAAGAGAAATATGAATTTATATTTCATTCATAAAAAAATCTCTTTCAAAAGAAACGGAATTAGAATATAAAAAGATCGACATGTTTTCTTTCAGCAGAATTTTCATTTCATTTATTCATTTTAGTCCCAATAACACACATAAATCATTTTATAAGTCTTGACAGCTGTCATGGCATTGTTAAAAATAAAAGGTATGTCTGATTTATTCAATAATTTCAGAACACAAATTCAGCTCAATATGTTTAAACAAGATCTGAGGGATCTTTTTAGCCATAGTTAGAAATACATTTTTCTTGTAAAATGAAAATGCAATACCTAATGGATTTGCATCTAGATAAACGAGGTATCTCAAGACTATTGAGGGACTGTTCTGCTACAGGGATTCTACGTTTATTTTATCCAACTGATGTCATCACAGAAGGAGTAGTAGGCATCATTCAATTATTTAATATTACGTCAGATAAAACTCCAATGTAAGCTGCATTTGAGCTGGAAACATGCAATTTAATATTTTTAAACTAAAAGTGCATAGTATTTCACTTTGAGATCGAATCTTAAAGCTTTTTAGAGGGTTTAGTTTTATATTTGCTGGTACACGAGTGGTTTTCCCCACACTTGTTTGTAGTGGAAACGATATTTTTTTTAAAGGTAGCTATTTTATGTTTTTTCTTTATTTCTACTTTTTTATTGTTTCTTTCACGTAGGATTTAAATGTTGTTTTAAATTTTGCTTGGAAATAATGTTAGCGTAATAAAAACTGCGTTTCCAAAACAGTTTTTAATTTTGTGATAAAAACTTTTGATATATCTTAAAGAAGCATTTATGTTTGTTCTCTTTGGAAAAGATTTTTAAGCATATTTTTTCCCAACTTATGCTTTTAAAATATTGTACTTACCAAAAAAAAAAAAGTTTGATAAACCGTCAATTGTGACAGCTTTGTGAAACAACATATTTTCAGACTCTAAGAACTAAAGATACGTAGTGGCTCTTGAAGTGTGAATGGAGATTTCCTTTTACCGTACAGCACTAGCATGAAAAAAGTTATATCTGTTGCTTTTAAGCTAATAATCTTCTATTTGTGATTGCAAACAGTTTGAATAAGAAAGTGATCTTAATCAGTCTCCGCATTGTCGTATTGTACAAGAATCTCGTTTGAAGCAACTATTTCCAAGTACTTTAAATTCCTAGAATGTTTAATATTATATTTCTCTGATATTGATGTTAATTACCAGAACTTGTGTTACATAATTTGTTTTGTTTGGGAGTGTTATGTTAATGCTATCTTAAAATCAGAAAAACTTGTTACAATTTTGTTCTCAATTTCTGAAACGGTATTATTGCTATAGTTTTCACCAGCTTCTTGTAATATTTGAATAATATTTCCAATTTGTGAAAGCTTTTGTTTGACGTTTTTCAAGCATCAGGAGGAGGATGGGAGAATGTTTGAGAACTATCTCTTTGGGAATAATACAAGAATCAAATAAAAAGTTTGACGGCTCTTCGAAAATTGGGGACAATTTATTTATGACTAATAAGTCATGAAGTTATGTAATTTTTCTCATTTTGTTTTTTTTTTCTAAGAGTTCTTGCACTTTTTTCGCGTAGTTCAACATGTAAAAAAAAATCCTTTTAAAACATGAGCATCACAATACTTCAATCTTAAAATCATTATTGTTCCTATTTTTTTTCAACTTAAAGAAATGTGTATTCCATTCCGTAAACTTCAAGAGCATGCGCATGCTTCTCACCAAAAGTTTTCTCTTGTAAAATTATCTTAATATTTTCCTTTTATTTTTTGTTTTAACTTGACTATGTTTAGAGTTCTGGGTCATTTATCTTTTCTCGCTTTAGAATTTTTGCTGTAGCCGTTATCGTTAAGTAAAGGCCTTACTGAAAAACTTAAAGCGCATCGACAAGAGATAAAATATTTTTAGAAAAAAAAAAATAGAACCGACTTCAGTTGAAAATTGCTCAAAAAAGTAAAAATAATTTTTTTTCTTCGAACACCATCGAAACTACTTTTAAACATAAGTTTTGAAGTCGGCGCAAAAACAATGTATAGAATCATACGCAACTACAATTCAACTATCAATATAAATTTTAATGGATTCATTTCATTGATTACCACACATTCATGTAATGGTACAAATATTCTGCTTTTAATTTTCAATGGTTTCTCTGAAAAAATATTGGCAAAATATGGTTAAATATCATTTTGCCTATCGTTTTTGCGCCGACTTCAAAACTTATGTTTAAAAGTAGTTTCGATGGTGTTCAAAGATGGTGTTCAAAGAAAAAAAATATTTTTACTTTTTTGAGCAATTTTCAACTGAAGTCGGTTCTATTTTTTTTTTTCTAAAAATATTTTATTTCATTCTTTTTAGTGTAAATGCACTTAAAATAATCAAAATATAGTTAAAAAACCATGCAGCTGTTCAAAAAACTTGCAGACTTGGACTCGATCTCATTCCATCAGGAACTTCAACCCGACGCGTTTAACCACTTGACCATCGGGTCGCTGATTGAAGTAAGGATTTACGATAGCACATATTGTTTTAAATAACATGAAATTTTAGTTTTTCGATCATAACTTTTTTTCTAGTGAACAAATATCGTCATATGAATGCATGGTACCTAAGTTAACCATCTCCTATCGATTTAAAAAAAAAACGTCCAAATCGGTTCAGTAGATCAGATGTTATGTGCGAACAAACAACAACAAAAAAAAGTATTCGCTTTGAATTGAGAACCTCCTCCTTTTTCGAAGTCGGTTAAAAATACTTACCAGAAAAGTACGCGATCATGGAATAATGAATTTTTTTTTAATGAGTACCAATCGAAAGAGCATTGTAAAACATGTTTCTGGACGCACGCGTTTTTGCCCTAGCGCCCCCGTTATCGAAATATAAGGTCCTAAAGCCAGTTAATTTTTTTTGAAAAATCGCCAATTTTAGCGAGTTATAATGAAACTGGAAGCTGCGGTGCGATTACACTATTTGCATCCAACGGAAAACTTGATTCCCATTTTTGGTCATCTGCAAAGCTTTTGAAAGACGGCTTTACAATAATCTTGAACTTTACCTGTGCGAGTTAAAGCAGAAAGCTACTATCAAGCCTATGACATGGAAAGCAGAGAGCTTTTTAAAGAGGAAAAACAATTTTAAACAACGCATCAAAATTAAATTTTATCGTACTATTTGCGATTAAAGCAGGTCCCTTGTTTAAGGGGACCTTGTCAACAGGAGGTGACAACTGAACCTCCTGTTTTTTTTTAATTATTTTTTTAAGTGTTCGTACAATTCTGTACAAAGAGGGGGGGTATATTTAAGGTTTTTAATTGTAAAAATTGCAAATATAAATTTTTTCAAGCCACTTTTCTTTTGGTGGGTCCCCTATAACTCAAAGTGAGTTCTCCTAAACATTTTTGTCAATTGCATCACTGGGTATGTAAGAATGGTCTTTCAAAAAAAAAAAAAAATGCTCAAAATGTAATGAAAATGTGTTCAAATAAAAAAATCAAACAGGAATGAGGTGTTTTCTCTGAGATATTTCGAAAAAAAAAAAAATGTTCGCTCGAATCGAACTTGCTCCTTCAAAAGTTATAAGTGAGGACAGGGGGGGAAAATTGGAAATTCGAAATTGAATGAAATATTATTCAAATCAAAAAGTCGAATATGGGAGTGATTGTCCTCACTGAGATCTTTCGATTAAAAAAAAAAATCGAATCGGACTATGCACTCAAAAGTTATTGCGGAGGGGGGGGGGGTGCAGAAAAACTGACCAATAGACAGACTGACAGGTACACAGTTTCCGCAGCTCAAAACCTAACTTTCCTCTTTTAAATTTTTCTGTGTGTTTAATTATTTTTATTAAGTTGTGCTTTTTTGACTCAATTGTTTTGAGCGTTTTTTTTTCAGTGCATCAGGCCTTCTTTCATGATTTTTTTCACCTATTTTCTACTTTTACAGTAAAGTAAGCTAAAACTTGTATTGATTTACAATTTTGTTAGTATTTTCCTACCCGTTGAACATATAGCAGAACTAGTAAAAGTTATTCTAGTGTTTTTAAACAGTACGAAATTAACATGCAATATGTTTTACATTTACGTTAGATACTTTTCGCTACAGTGACCAATTTGTTTGAACGGCAGGGGTTTTTAAAATGAATGCCGACTCTATTAGTAAATTTTAAGAATGAAAATAATTATTTCCGTCTACCATTGATGTAATTTCCGACGTGGATATAATTTTGCAGCTATTGATATTTACTAATTCGTTTTCTTTTAAAAATTATTTATTTTTTCTCGATTTCAATTTAAAAAAAAATAAATGTTTTTGCTAAGAGTTGGCAGATAGTGAAACTTCTTGTATCGATTTTTTTTTCGATAGGAACTGATATCATAATCCATGACAATTTAATTTCTACCCCAAAGATTATTTCTTTCATTTTTTGTACATGAACTTATATAAGCTGCTTTTCATACTTATTTAATTATCCCGAATTATTCATTTAGAAACACGTGCAATACATTTTAACTTGTAATAATTAATACATACAACTTAGTTCGGTAAAAAAACGTCAAATAACTAAAATTCTAAAATGTATTGTTATCAAACGTAAAAAGATAAAACTTTAACTTCTTTGTAATGTTTTCGCTCCTGGATAAAGCTCTCTGCTTTCCACAACATAGTCTTGACCAGCATTCTTTATTTTAGCTCATACAAGTAAATGGTTAACGTAAAACATCTTACTTTCTTTGCAAATGACCAAACATGGAAACGATGCGATGCCAAGCAAGCAGCGGAAGGGAGAATCTGGAGCTAGATTCAATTTCTTGCCAAGTCTTCAAATTTGGCTCATTTTCGGCCGACTTTAAGACCCCTTATCTCGA